>JARYGA010040890.1:0-21477 GCA_030545235.1 Helianthus tuberosus | reverse complement strand
CGCCAAACCAAGCAGCTCAGGCGCTCACACATTCCTATTGTGAAAGTCCGATGGGAAGGTAAACGAGGCGCGGAGTTCACTTGGGAACTCGAAAGCGACATGAAGGCAAAGTACCCACAGTTGTTTAATTAGAAAAGCGAACCACAAAAACTCAGATTTCTCTCAAACGGCTTGGGATTAAGTTTTGAAAATTTGTAGGCTTTTAGATCACGTATATTCACACAACATATCCAAATTTTAGCCGATTTTTAACCGTTAAATCTTGTCTAACTTGACGTTTTTCAGTTAGAAACGTGAAATAGTTGAAAAGTGAAGGAATTTTGACAAATCTGTGTGAATTTGGCTCTGAATCTGATCAATTCCTGTACGAATCTAGTGCGTTTGATCTGTGCAATCGAGAACCTGCTTAGATACCACTTGTAGGTCCCGGTTTCAACTCCGTTGCGATTGTGTTTGGTCACAATCGTGCACGGATTCCGCACGTTACACGAGTCAGAATCGGTCCAAACGCAGAACTCTCACACGTGATTCACAACTTTGTTACGACTTTCAGCTTAATTTCGGGACGAAATTCTCTAAACAAGGGGAGGCTGTAATACCCCGTGTTTTCATAAGTGAAAGTCAAAGTCAAGGTCAAAGTCAACGACCGATTTCGCGCAACATGACTCGTAGAAATGTTTTTATTTTAATTATATTATGTGGAGTAAGTGTCGTACATTATAATAATCGAATCATATTGATCGTATTTCGATCGACCTACGACTGTGAAGGATAGGAAGTAACAATGCGATAAAGTTAATCAACTAATAATCGAGCTATACTAATCGAATCGACATCAAATCGTAACTCGAGCTATGTATTTTACTTGTCGTTATACGTGTGTGTGTGCCTTACGTGTTGCCTGTGCATGTTTATTTATGTTTTGTTGTGGGAATCAAGCGAACTTAATCGAACTCGAAGTCTAACTCGAAGGTAATCGAACCCGAATCCGAATTCCGAATCGAACCGTATCAAATACTAAGTAGTTGGGACTAAAAGTAATTTGACTAGGAAACCCTATTGAATCGCTCGCAAATCGAAACCGAAGCGTCATCACACCCGAACGCACCATTCAGTCGACATCCGGACGGATGGTTCATCCGCACGGATTGCCAGTCCGCACGGATTGCCAGTCCGCACGGATGACCAGTCCGCACGGATAACCCATCCGGGTGACCTGCAATCCGCACGGATCACCCTTTCCCTTTTTAGCATCCTATAAATACCCGGGTCACTCTCCAAACTTTCCACTTTTGGCAAGTGACGTCCGACCAGCACGCATTCTTCACCTTTTCTCTGATTTCTCTCAATCCAGGTAAGATCTCGCCCTAATCCTTGTACGTTCTTGATCTATACACACATCTACACCTTTCTATCTTTCACATCTCAACTTTTAACCATGAAATCATCAAGATTTGAGGTATTCTAGGGTGACGTCATCATGAAGTTCTCATGAACTTCAAGTGTGACCTCATTCCACCAAGAATAACTCAAATTTGAACGATTCCACAAGATTTCACAACAACTTCACCTAAATCTCAACTTTTCTAAGGATAAAAGAGTTGAAAGAAATAAACTCAAGGTTTCTCCTTCTTTTACCCTCAAAAGCGGTACGAATCGGATCAGTTCTAGTCTTCCACTCAATATTAGTGATGCACTAGTCCAAGATCTGGATTCTACCCGCAAGACACCTGATTTCGGGTTAGACCGGAATGACCGTTCTAAACCGCCGACAGGCCGAGTTAGGGTGATTCCTGGCCGGCTTAGTCATTCGGGTAAGAACGCGATTCCAAATGGTTGCCACGAAGTCAGAACGTCTCGATAGAACGACAAAGGCAACCAAGGGTAGCCGGACGGAACAACCAGGACGAGGAAGTTGTCCGCACGAGTGAGTTGTCCGCACGGACAAGCTGTCCGCACGGACAGACAATCCGGACGGGTTGTCACCCGGACGAGCTACACTTGGGACCCTCATTCAAAGCAAGGTTTGAGTATCGACGAATGAACAATCCGGATGGACGACCTCTGAATGGATTACTCTTCAGATCATGAGATACTAAGACCTTAAACAATTTCAAACAATGTTCATCCGCACGGCCAAGTTGTCCGCACGGACAGACTATCCGGAGGGATTGTCTTTGTCCGCGCGAACAAACTGTCCGGACGGATTACCATTGTCCGCACGGATTACCATCCGGACGGACTTCACCAAGTGACTCACCTTTAAGGTTGTGTCCGCACGGACTACCATCCGGACGGATTGTTGTCAGCGCGACCGGCTTGAAGGATAGAGATACTTAGATGTTTTCTAAATGCTACAACGAAAACTTCAAAGCACAAGCCATCATACACAAACACATTATTAGGAAGAAACAATCCACTCGAATAGTAATCCACATGGACTACTTGTCCGCACGGATAGACAATCCGCACGAGTGACTAATCCGGATGGATTACCATCCGCACGGATTACCATCCGCACGGATAGTTACTCGCACGGATAGTTTACTCACACGAATAGTTTACCCGCACGGATTACCATCCGCACGGATAGTTTACTCGCACGGATAACTTACTCGCACGGATAGTTTACTCGCATGGATAACTTACTCGCACGGATAGTTAATCCGCACGATCAGCTATCCTACCCACTCTCACTTTGTACTGTTTTACGCGCCACTCATCGTTACGTTATCGAATCTATTCAGGCTAACCGTACTCGCTGAAAAGCGTTCCCTTCAATCCATAATCGCTGTGAGTATATGATGTGGGGTAAAATACACATATTTGCCCTGTGTAAATTGTATAATTATTGTATAGTTATTTATTCTTTTTAGTTAGTTTTAGTATTATATTATATCACTTTGTGTTTTGGCAGGTCCTGGTGCAAATGGAGCGAAAACGAGTAATAAATAAATAACCAGCCAGTTGAGTAGAGTAGACCGTTAGTGACCGAATAAAATTTGCAGCTATTTTCTGTGAGTGGGTGGAGACCACTATCTCTATTTTATAGAGTGCCTTGAAGCATTTATTTTATACAGTGCATTATCATGGAAAAAGGCATTCATGTGAAAATTAAAAGCAACAGGGGACGTTCACTTCTTGGATAAAATTTAGTGGGCCGCCAAAAGTACTTATGGCCTAGCGAAATTGGAATTGTTTACGTGAATGTGGATTGTGGCCATTATTATATATTAGATAAAAAAAAAACCTAGTCAACCATAATTGACGTCTAGACAATATTAGTTGATCCTAAATCCACTTTGGAAGCCACTTTTTAATGGAGGACATGAGATAAATAATCATATCTTGGGGCACACAATTAACATCAGACGTGACCACATCATTGGGCCCATGTGATCTTATTTTTATTGAAACCCTAATGGCATATACGGATACATCAGTCGCATATATTGGGGAGCCGACATCAACATTCGGACGGAAAAGTCAGAGATAGAAGCGAACAAAGAAACACGAATTATACGAAATTTAGAGTTCTTGGACGACCATTGGAGGCTGATTGAAGCTTGTTGAAGGTTCGGGAAGTCAAGGAATCATCGGGGAACATTCGGGAGCACTCGGGATCGAAGTTTACGGGTTCTATCATCTTGTTTCTTCGTTATTCGTTTGTTTTTGATTGTTTAATGATGAATTCAGATTATACTATGATTATGAACTTGTTTTTGAGCATGATTATTGGCTAAACTTCTTGTTACTACCTAGACATGGTTGAATGATTGCATAAGTTTTGATTATTCTTGGATTTTTGAATGCTATGGATAGTTTATAAATTGTAAACGGTTTGTTCTATCAGTTAGATGTGTTTGCGTGCTTGATATTGTTTAATTATTGTTTATTGCTTCGTTCGAATCTTGGTGACGGTCTTTATCACGGAATAGAATCGGGCTAGGGTTTTAGATTTTGGTGAGTGTCTATATCACATAATAAATCTTTGATCCTTTAGGGTGAAAATCTAGTAAGTAACCTTAGAAGTAATAATCAGTAATTTTATAAAATCAAGTGTTCTACTAATCATCAATAGCTGTAAGGTGCGAGATTATTGCTAGGTCTAAGTGATTAAACCGTAAGGTGGGTCCTTCTTAGGAAGTTAACCTTTTGGCTGCTGTCTAGCAAGTCTAGCTGAGAAAACAAACCTATCCTAGGTTTAGGTCTCGTAAGGGAGTGAGCCTTGTAGGATACTTTTATAAACCCATTAGATGTCTTGTAAAGGAGTCTAATAACCGGTAATTTAACAACCTTTAGGGGATCTTAGCGTGCTCTTGAGAGAGATTAGGGGTCCTTAGATTTCCCGATAGGTGAGAATTTTAAGATCCCGATTCCATAGCAGACAACTTCCAATTATAATCATAACTAAAAGCAATCAGGATTCCTGTCTAGGTAGTTCCTTCATCATCCTTGAGTTCAGACTTCGTGTGAGTTCGTGTCTAGTTCGTTTAGTTAATCTAGTTAATCATTATTTGCATTTTTTAGGATTTTTAGAAACCCCCCCCCCCCCCCAATCAATAAACAATTAGTTAAGTAGTGACAGTCTAAGTCTAGAATAGAGTCGTTAGCGTAATCAGTAGAGTCTCTTGGGTTCGATACTCGGACTTCCTTAGGCTATACTACATTGATCGGTACACTTGCCGGTTGTGTGGTTTAGGGTTTAGTGAGTCTTAGTTTTATAAATTTAAAACTTAGAGAGTCTAGTTTAGGGTTTAATTTAGTTGTTTTTGTTAAACCACTTCATACACATCAGTATACTCGAACCCTTTTTGCTTTTAGCACTTTTGGGTGTTACATACGTTACGAATATTCAAACTACAACTATCACACTACTCAAGCTGTTTTTAACGCTAAACCATTTACGCATGTTATACGTGGCTCATGAATGCTTGTTTGTTATGTTTACACATGGAATGATGTCTACCTGCCTTAGCAACGATAGTACTATAGTTTGGACTCAGCACCCGTTCACACGGGGGTTGTTAAGGAACTTTTACTTGCATGGATTACGGTGGTAATCATGTATTGCGAACTGCCTCGGGCAGTCAATCCGCAGTCATTGGTATCGATGGATCTATGTCGATAACTAACGTGCTTCATTTCACTATGTGTACGTGCTGGTTATGCGTAAACAAATTCGAACTCTATATGTTATTATCAAACTTGTATGCTCACCTTTACATTATATGTATTGACTTTATTTTAACGTATGTGACAGGTGCTTAGGTTGTTTCTGTGCTTAACTTGCTAGTGATGAAATTGAGGCTAGGGAAGGAGTCCTAGAAACCAACAAATAAATTAGCTATGTTTAAATCTGAGTTGTCGGAACAGAATACTTGTCTTGATGCTTGTCTGTAATAATTATTTAACTATTTGAGATACGGTATGGGACGTATTGCTTTAATTGAATGGTAATGATAGTTGTTATGGAAACTTCTGGACAATCTGTTTCGCTCAGTGCCACGCCCCGATGATTCCGCCATCGGTTGGGGTGTGACACCTATAGGGACCACCCCCTTTAGGTTGGTATACGGAAAGGCATGCCATTTACCGGTGGAGTTGGAGCACAAGGCTATGTGGGCTTTGAAAACCGCGAATTTGGACCTTAAAACCGGAGGTGAAGCCCGGTTTCTCCAAATTCATGAATTGGAAGAATTGCGACAACAAGCCTATGAAAGCTCCGTACTCTACAAAGAGCGCACGAAGAAACCTCACGAAAAACGCTTGAAGGACCACAAAGAATTCCAAGCGGGTGATCTTGTTCTTCTGTACAATTCACGGCTGCGCTTATTTCCTGGGAAGCTTCATTCACGCTGGACAGGACCATACACAGTTAAGGAGGTATTTCTGTATGGTACTGTTGCAATAGAGAACGCGGATGGCGTTACATTCAAGGTAAATGGTCACCGGTTGAAGTTGTACGTTGCCGGGCCGATAGAGTCGGCGGTGGAGGTAATTGAGCTCCAAACCCCGCACACATCATAAGTGTGGGGAGGAGAGAGTCTACGCTACTGACTCGCAGATCAAAAATGTAGCAAGAGCGTATTTTGCGCTTTAGGGGTAGTATCGTCTTTTTAGGTGTTTTTCATGTTTTAGCGTAATTTAGGTATATTAGGTAGTTTCCGTTAGTTTGTATAAGTTTCATACGTGCCGGGCGAAGGTTCTGTGTTGCAATATTGTTATAACAGTTAGCGTGTTGAAAAAATGGCGAGAAACGGCCAAAACAGTTGCTGGAAATGGCTTCTGTGGAAAATTCTGATCTGCAGCTGTTGCACGGTCGTTCCACGAGTTGCACGACTGTGCGTTTCCGAGCTGGCTGGCACGGTGAGTCGCACCCCCGGTGCATCTCCGAGAACATGTTGCAGGTTTGAAAAATGTAGGGGACGCACGACCATGCGAGCTGTCGCACGGCCGTGCGAGAGGCAGGGGCAGTTTGGTATTTTGCACAATATAAAAACCCCCCATCTGCTTCTTTTTCCTTCATTCGCGAACCCTAGCCATCTGCAGCCGTTCCAGAGCGATATTGCTTCAAATCGCACGGTTCTTCGCACGATTTCACACCCTACTTCGCACGGTACGTTCCTTCATGTAGATTATCTGTTTTTTTCGCTTTCTAGGGTAGATTCATCCGTTTCTTCAAGGCCTTTTAGGGCTCTCTTCATAAACAAATCGAAACCCTAACCCTTGTAAGAACCATTTGTATCGTGAACATCCGGTTAAGTTTCCGACCCCTGTTTGTACAAAAAACGTGTTGATTTTGAGAAAATCAGGCTATTCGAAGTTCAGGGGTTTGAAATCTGCAGAACAGGTGTCGCACGGACGTTCCTTGGATGGAACGGTCGTGCACTTCCAGATATTCACGATGATCTGCTTGTTGGTCGGTGTTGCACGGTGGTGCCGTTGGTCGCACGCCGTGCAGTTCCGACAGATTTAGGCCATTTCTGTTTGTTCTCGACGACGCACGACCGTGACACAGGCCCAGATCAGATTCACAGTTTCTTCATAATTGGCTGCTCGGCTGTTTTCGATTAAAATTTTTCCTGATTCCATCTTTCTAACGTTAATTCTCATACAGATGGACCATCCTTTTCTGCAATTTGATCCCGAAGATGAACGAGAGGCTCTTTGCATCCCGAGACGAGACGCCTTATGGGCAAGGCGGGGGCAATTCGGAGTCCCCCGGTGGCTGGATTGGGAAGTTATGGGGGAGCTAAACCAGAGTGACAGACTTGACGGCATGCTCACTTACCCACTTGCCCGCTTAATATCCATCAACCGACCCGTCTACCTTGAGCTGACAATAGAGTTCTTTTCAACTTATGCCTATGAGAAGCCGGTTGCTCATAGAAGGCCCAAATTCCGCTACAAGGAGCGGATAGCTTTCCGGTTGGGTAGAAAATGGCATAGTTGGACGGTGGGTCGATTGGGGAGGAAGCTCGGGATTTATACAAGAGAAGACATGGACTCCGATGTCTTCACAGATCAGTTCACTTTTCCGACTGATGAGGCACGGAACCAGTTTTGGGCTGAAAATGCTATCGGTGACCCTTATGACCCAAGAATGTCGAAGGCTTCACGACTGAGAGATCCTTTGGTGCGAGTGATGCACCATGTGTTCAGCCACACAATTTGCGGGCGCATGGACAGTCTTGGGAACTGTCCAACACCAGATTTGATTTTCCTCTATGCCCTGGTTGAGAGAGTCTATATCAACCTAGCCGCAAGGATGGCGGAATACTTCGTGAAGTGCTCGGGGCGGAAGCCCAACAGTCAAATCCACGGTGGTCAGTACGTGACCGAAATTGCTTATAATCTGGAGTTGATGACTGACGAGGTACTTCAGGGTCTCACTCTGATAACCGAGGGTGTTTATGTTGACATTAGGTCACTGAAGGCGATGGGAGTGATTGTTGAGTTGCCTCACGGGGATAGATTGAAGGGGTTAAACAACGAGGTCTGGGACCTGTTGCCTCCAGCTGTGGAGGAACATGAGGATGAAGTGATGCATGATCAGGAGCATCAGGAGCAGCATGATGAGCATCACGTACCACATCCACCGACACCACCACATTCACCGCAGCACCATGCATTCCACCAGCATCAGGACTGGCCCGAGTTCTATCAGCAGTTCCAGCAGATGCAAGTTAACCAGGATCAGATCAGGGTTAACCAGGAACAACATGGGGTTTATATTGACCAGATCCGGTCTAGACAGGACGAGATTAGGGCCGCTCAGGATCAGATTCGGGCAAACCAGGATAGTTTATATCAGGGAGTGAGTGCTGGGTTTTCATATCTGTTTGGGGAGATGCATCATGCATATCCCGACTACTTTCAACATCCCCCACAGTTCCCACCGTGGAACCCACCTGGTTACAGAGATGCGGGTCCGTCCTTTACTAGAGACGATGATGGTGATGACGCGTAGGAGTCGGTGGTTGTTTTTATTTCAGTACTTTATATTTTGGGTGTTCATTTTGTTTGTTATTTCAACACCCTCGGATTGTATTTTGTTTTCAGACAATTTACTTTATGTCTTGTATTTGTTTGGATGTTAGTCTTATATTTATGTACATTATGGTTTATTTATGTTTATTCTGTTTCTGTTCTGTTTTGGTGTACATGTGACATACTTGCAGATCCGACATATCTTGGACCGGAGCACGTGACAGATACAGCTTCGGAAGTCTCGTTGCATCAACATCATCTTGAGGGGAGTACTATTATCCTTTTCTCTATATTTCGGGTCTCGCATTGGGGACAATGCGAAGTTCAAGTGTGGGGAGGGGGTTAACTTTGTTTGTCCTCTATAAAAAAAAAATCAGAAAAATCATTCAAAAATACCTGTATTGTGTATATATTTTAGTAAATAAACCGGTTGGTTGTGTTTTAGAAAGCGTCGGACTTGATAAAAACTCGACAAGCAAAATATTTTTGAAAAAGGAAACCGGAAAGCGTGACAAACAAAGAAAGACTTGCATGATAGTTTTCACACTTTTACCCATTCCTTCCGTTATGTGAGCATATTTGAGCCTTGATATTGTTATATATTTGTTCATTTCGGATATAGGAGTGAGCCGGATGTTATGTGTAATTTAGAACTTGTCACTAGTATGCTTGTTAAGACCATGAACTTGCGGAATTGTGTAGAAGTGATAGAGGCACTTAGATTACCCCTTTGTTGTAAACCTTGTTCTTTGTATTGTGCTTCCCGTAAACCCTTATATTACCCTTTAGGATTAACCATGTCGAGTCTTCCCGTTTACCTTTGTTTACCCACATTATCGCCCACTTAGCCAAATTTAGCCTTTTTATGTTTTAAACCTTTTTAGTGTTAAAACTCGGTCAAAATAATCGTTTAACTAGTGTTTGTTGTAGTTTATTGTTTATTTATCTAGTTTCTTGTTAAAAAAAAACAGAAAATAAAACACCCTAAAATAGGGTGAAGTCTACGAAAATCGAGCAATTTTGAAGGCTTAAACGTTAAAATATCGTTGATTAGCTCGATTGAGCAATAGTCACCTTTTTAAGGCATTTGTATGTATAGTTGTATTGTTTGTTGATAGTTAAACGCTACTACCGAGTTTTAACCATTTTCGCCACTTTAAAATATCCATTTCCATACCCTTCTCCCAAGCCTAACGTTATAACCCGTAAAGACCTCTTGATTTACACTTTTTCGCATGTTAGTTGGTGGAGACGAGATCTTATGACGAGCTTATGATATTACACATTTCATTGACGAGGCGTTGAGTGTTTGCACGTACACATTTTATGTATGTTTCATAAATAAAACCGAGTGTGTGTGAACATTGGGAGTTGTGTGAAGATTAACATGTTGAGTCAATTAAATGTGAAGTCACGGCTTTTTGGTTGTCGCTTTATATTTGCATATGCTTGTTGGGTTTGAATCTTTTGATGTCGTCTTTCGAAAAACCGGCTAACCGTTTATAGTTGTTTTCAATAAAATAGTGTGAAAATTATCGTTCTTGTTTGATTCTATCTTTTATTGTATTTTAGTTTAGCTTGCTTGAGGACAAGCAAGGTTCAAGTGTGGGGAGATTTGATATTCGCTAATTTACACATATTTTAGTCCCCCGTTTTACCCCTATTTTATGCGTTTTCGGCCCTAAAACCGTCATTCGGATGCTTAATCATCTACACTTTTGTTTACAGGCCTAAAACAGCATACCAGACAAGATGATAGCGAAAACGAGGACTTTCCGGACAAAACGACGAAGCTGCGAACATTCTGTTAAGAAAAGTGACCTGGGCGTGTGGAACGGTTGTGTGGCCTATTCCACGACCGTGCATCTCCGACAAATGCAAGTCAGTCCGGCATTGAACGAACGTGAAACTCGGCGTGCAAGGAAATCAAGACCATATCGATGATGCACGGTGGTTCCAGATCTTGCACCCCGTGCGGATCCGATGATCCAGCCAAACCTCGGAACTGAACGACCAGTGCGACTAGGCGTGCAACAAGAACTCGGAAACGCACGGTCGTGCCATCTGAAGAACGGTCATGCGAGACCGAAGACCAGTCAAGATCTGTGACGTCATGCAGTATGGTGCACCATACCTCCAATAATTACTTAAAGTGAACGGTCGTGCAACAGGACGCACGACCGTGCGACATCGAAAAAATATAAAACCTGCAGAAACATTCTGCTCGGAACTCTGGAATTTTGGAGAGCAATTCAGGCGATTTTCAGGTTCCGGAGGCTTCTGCTTTCACCTGGATTCAAGCCACATTGTCTCGTTTAGCTCAATTACTATCCGGATTCTTAATCTTATGCTTGTTTATGGTTTGGTTTTCTAATCTTTCCATGATTTTGTTAATCTTTCAAGCATTTAGATTAATGTTTATGTATTATTGTAGCCTTTGGGCAAAAACACAACAATCCCTTGTTTGATTACAATCATTAGTATGTTAATCTTTGTTTGTAATCACATTTGGAAGTATTTTCTATGTTAATCTTTGATGATTAGTTTGCAACCTTGTTATTGATATTGATTTCTTGATTATAAGTAATTGTGTTGGATGATTAGTATTTGGTTAGTTAAGATAGTTGAAAAATGAAGCTTAATTAATCTTGTATTAGTAAACTTTGAACTTGGTTAACTAGTTTAGCTTGGTTTAAATGTGTGTATCATGATACTAGAAATGGTTAGTGATTTAATAAAATGTAATTATTGTTAATCAAGAAAGCTTGCCGTCACGTAAGGACCTAAACGGGTTAAATGGTGTCGTTATGAATTCTTGCCATGATTTGTTAACTTAGTTAGTAGTTTAGGCCAAAATTGCTATCTTGGTGAATTTATGTGTAAGATTTGTAGAATGAACTCGGTTGTGATTTAATCTAGTTTATGCTTGTCTCGGTGGTTGCATTGTGTTTATCGTTGTCGCTTTCCTTGATTAAGTGCAGTTAGAAAACTCCTAACGGATGACTAACTTATTTTTAAGAGATTTTCATAGACATTTATCAATTGCACGTTAAAGAACAATTTTAGGTGGTTAAAGTGTGTTTATCGTTTTAGCTTTCCGAAGGATTGTCATGTTAGGATTCCCGAAAGGGATACTAATTGTCTTAAAATGGAAAATTGACCGAATGCTTCTAGTGCCAAAACCGACTTAGTTGACATGCTTTGGTTGTGTATTAAGCAAGACTATTTATCTATTTTCTACTATGTTTTATAAGTATTTGTTTAAGCTTACTTTAGTTTATTAAAAATCACAAAACTTATGTTTTTACCGGTAGTTTAGTGACAAAGGTCTAGTATTATTTCTCCGCCCATTTCCTTGGATCGATACTTGGTTCTTACCGATACTTTACTACATATATGACGGGGTACACTTGCCTCTTTCGTGTGTGTTTTGTTGTTAAAGTAATAATCACTTTTATAAATTTAAAACCGATTCGTGTGTAATTTCATTGCAAAATTATGTATATATACGCACACGTCATTACACAATATTGTTTAAACAATTATTCCAAAAATTAAATATAATTTTAAAGGTTAAAATAATTATTATTTTAACAAGTAATTATAACTTGGAATAATATTGAAGATATAAAAGGAACGTAACTCGAAAACGTTAAACTCTAAGCCAAGGCACGGCCCGTTCGTCTAATAGACATAGTACATTGTAGGTAGTCGTGTTTGCTGAAGAGATTTGGGTTACAATTGAGAAGACGCAAAACTGTGAGTTCATGTCCCCCTTTTCTTTTAACTGTTTTCCGTTTTATATAACTTCGGGGGTGAAATACATGTTACAAACGCTTCGACAATTACGAATGGTATGGTTAGCTAAGGAAGGAACTGTTAGATCATGTGAATGGGTAGGTGTTAACTTAAGACCATTAGTCCTCGTAGTAAGATCGAGGGATATGAGTGATAGGTCTATTTGAGCATAGCGAGCCCCACCCATGAGCCCGCATATTGGACCATGTGGTGATTATGTCTTAGCCTCACCCATGCGCCCGCAGGTTGGACCATGCGGTGATTACATCTTAACACCACCCATGCGCCCGCAGGTTGGACCATGTGGTGACTTTGTCTTAACCCCACCCATGCGCTCGCAGGTTGGACCATGTGGTGACTAGGTCTTATCCCCACCCATGCGCCCGCAGGTTGGACCATGTGGTTACACATTTACTGATCTGTTTCCTTATTTACTTTCATACCAGAGTTTACAAAACATACATACTTACGATGATTATAAAGGTTTATTCGCGCGCACATACTATACACATGAACTCGCTCAACTTTTGTTGATGTTTTCAAATTACATGTATTTCAGGGAACTAAGTGGATCTGGCAGGTGTTGCATGTTTCCCAGCTGCGTTATTAATAAGAGATGTCATCCAAGTCTGTAGAGTTTAGGAGATGTATCTTACTCCTGGACGAGATATGTGACAACCCTCAAAAATTTCATGTATCCGTACGATTTATTAATGACAATTAAAGTGCTTGATGACTGTACTGAATTACTTAACTGCTTTCTGATTTCCGCGTCATACTTACATGTGCTTGTAAACATACTAGTCTTGTGCAGAAAATTGACTAAATAATCCTGTATGCTTTCTCAAGTGTGGGGAATTAAAAGTGTTACAAAAAGAAACATAAAAGACACTAAACGATATAACCTAGCACTTTAACGGAACGATATCTAATCGGACAACCGGACATTACCCTGAACACAAAAATATTGTTGAAAACATTATTTCACTTTTCTGAATTAGTTATGGTCCCCGAGCACTATAACACCTTACATAATACCCGGTACACACTAAACACTAGACATAACATTAAACTCCCACTAATTAAGTTATTTACCCACAAGTTTGCAATTAACCCCCCCCCCCTTCTTGTAACCGTCCCCTAAGGGACCCACTCA
Source organism: Helianthus tuberosus (assembly GCA_030545235.1). Classification (NCBI taxonomy): domain Eukaryota; kingdom Viridiplantae; phylum Streptophyta; class Magnoliopsida; order Asterales; family Asteraceae; genus Helianthus; species Helianthus tuberosus. The sequence goes on along the minus strand of JARYGA010040890.1, from coordinate 8,030 downwards.
CCAAGATTACTTCAAATCTTCCTAATCCCCTACAATCTTTCTTTGGATTATGTGAGATTATGATTTGATTGTGCATGTACTTTTGGAAGCATAAGACCCAAGGGGTATTAGGATTTGTGTACTTATAATCATCACCATCTTCCTCAAACAAACATCTCTCTCTCTCCCTCTAAGCAAAGCTTGGCCGAACACCCTACCATATACATCACCATTTTCGATTTTTGATTCAAGTATTCCAAGACCATCCCAAGGTGTATCAAGGTGAATCACGAAGTGTGGAGCTCACGGATTGTCAAGGACCTCTCTAGATTGCTTTTATCCACCCGTTTTCTCTAGTGTTTCTTCCCTAGCTTAAAAGCTAGTAGTAAGCTTCTTGATCATCATTTACTTCATATTTACGATGGTTAATAGTTATGTTATGATGAAAATACAAGAACACTAAAAGATCATGAACAAAAGTCTTACACATAAAGCTAAACATGATGATGAAATAAGATGAGCTCTTGATAAAATAAAGTTGTTTTGATTATGTTGTTGATACTTGATGATTGCTTGTTAATATTGATGTTGGTCATAACATAGAACTTGTTAAATCATGATTAAAAACATGAGTTAACAAGTTAGGAGGTGATTAGGGGTCTACATAAAGGAATCACCTCCATATTTAGACATGAACTTGGTGATAAAATGATTTCTTGTAAAAATACTAAACCAAGTGAACTAGTAATCTTGTAGAGCTAAAACTTGTGAGTGATTTTCCTAAATAAACCAAGTTTAAAAGACGGTTTTCGAAAGATCATGATCCTTACACTATTTTGGAAATAAAGTAAGTATATGGATACTTGTGACACATGAAAATGTTGAAAATAAATATTTTTGTAAAATATATTCACAAGTTGTGAACATCTAAAAATCCCGGTAATGAGATCTTAAATAAAGTAGACACACTTTGGAGGGTAACTAAACCCACTAAACGCAATACCAAGTTACTACGTGTTTTTATGAAACATCAAGTTCATGTTGGTTTGTAAATATAATAGTTTGCTCTTGGTAAATTGTTGTTGATTGTTGAATGATTTTTGTAAAAGAAAATGATATGCTTATTAGCATGGACGTCTCCATTTACAAAGGAGACTCTGGTGAAATTTTCTAAAAACTCCAACACTTAGACAATATTTTTCTACAACAAGCGTTACAAGTATATTTTATAACTTGTGTTTCGAATATAAACTTCGCCATAATTTTTGTAACAAAATACAAAGTGTCGGAGGTTGATTTTTGTAAATAAAAATGGGTAAATATATATTTAGAATATATATCTTATACTAGAACATTTGTGTGGATACTTTTTTATTTCGTGAGATAGTTATATTATTTTAGGGTAAAATAATGTGACTCAACAATATAACTTGACATTCGAATTGTGTGGTATGTGATAGAAATAATGAGTAAATAAACCGTACGTAGGATACGTGTTATGCATGAGAAACTGATTGTCATCCGTACCTTATTAGGACGTGCTTGATTTCTGAGTATTAGAGTAACTAATCTAACCGAGCAAACCAAGGTGAGTTCACACCCTCTACAAGGCATGGGATTCCCGGTGGTTTGGGAATGGGTTAAAGAATTAAAACGGAACCTACATATCCTCCTTGGGTAGGATATGTACCGCCATCCTCCATGGGTAGGATGCCAATATTAATCATGCGTGTTCTCCTTGGGTAGAATACGTACGTTCATCCTCCTTGGGTAGGACAACAACCTTAAAACTTACTAGACAAAACTCTGTCATTAAGTCCCTCATTTTATATCGACTTAATCGCCGAGGCCAATGGCGAGCGGGTCATTAGTTAATAGCGCTATTAGGTTTAACAAACCTCACACCGTGCCAGTTGGACGGGCGTGTACTAATGGACTATGGCAATCTGTCAATGATGATATACATTGACGTAGGGCACAACTATTGTTCGTCAGTTGTCGATATGGTAACGGTCTAGTGGTTCACATGGGGAAGCCCCCACTGATTATGGATATGGTTTGGGTAATAAAGAAAGAACTGGTTAATCGTACTTTCAACTATGGGGTAACCCCCACGGCAAATAAGCCAGCGAAAGACAAACCATGTTTTTGGAAACAACGTAAAACTAAACAACCAACCATGAACTCACTCAACTTTGTTGTTGACTCGTTGTTACATGCCTTACAGGTCGCTAGATGCTTATGGAGCTTGCACATGGAGGAGGTCATTATGGGATGCGGACTGTTATGTCCCGTGCTTAATAATTGAACTTTATAAACTTATGGAACTTATGTTTTGGGTTTTATCTTTAATGCTTCCGCTGTTTAATTTGAACTTGGTTAACTAGCTTTTGGTCACCAATTGTATTGTGGTTGGTTTTATTTACTTAATTACGTTGTTCAATATGATTGGTGGCTCGATCCTGGTCATGTCACGCCTCCAAGCGGTGATACTCCGCATGTGGATTTTGGGGGTGTGACAGATTGGTATCAGAGCCATTGGTTATAGTGAACTTAGTTTTAAAAAGGGGAAAAGCTTTTTGACAAAACCAGACTATAACCTGTACAGTGCTCAACGATCCACAACGACGCTTCGCTCCACGTGCAAGACTCGACACAATAGGTGGTATGATTTATGTTTATATTGTCGGTTAGATAGTTCACACTGTGCACTAGTTAACGTGATAACTGCTAATTGAACCTTGTGTGCTTACTCTCTCCTGTTACCCCACGCTTACACACTTTCGCGACACTTTTCTCACTTACGTTGCTTTGTTGTGAAGATCATGAACGGACGCGGAGGACGTATCAACCTAACTCAAGCCCAGTTGACGACTTTGATCAATGAATGGGTTGCTGAGGCACTCGCAGCTGTCCCTGCAGGAGGTATAACCTGCCATATCAACCCATCTTAGGACGTTTAGATCCTACCTTCGCAAACCAACCCTCGTGCTTAACCTTGTCTTTTATTCTCGCGCAACAGGTCAACATGCTCATCCTCCCGTATGTACGTTCAAAACGTTCATGGATTGCCGACCTAGTACTTTCAGCGGCACAGAAGGAGCTGTAGGTCTTCTTCACTGGTTCGAGAAGCTTGAGTCTGTTTTCGAGATGTGTGAATGCCCTGAAGATCGTAGGGTGAAATATGCTACTGGAACACTCAAAGGTGTTGCGTTAACTTGGTGGAAAGCACAGGTTCAACTGCTAAGGCTGGCGGTTGCTAATGCCACCCCATGGAACGGTTTCAAAGAACTTATCAAAGAAGAGTACTGTAGTCGTGACGACATCCACAAGCTAGAGGTAGAATTTTTCAATCTGAAGATGACGGGGTCTGAAATCGAGGCATACACAAAGAGGTCGAACGAATTAGCTATCCTGTGTCCCACTATGGTGGATCCTCCTATCAAGCGTATCGAGCTGTTCCTTAAGGGTTTGGTGCCAGAAATTCATAGCCACATGACCTCAGCTAATCTTGGCACCATTCAGCAAATCATCAAGTTGGCTCATCGTCTCACTGATCAGGTAGTTGAGCAGAACAAGCTGCCCAAGCGTATTAGCGCTACTACTACTGATGCTCCCAGTGATAACAAGCGCAAGTGGGATGGAAATTCGGGCAAGGGTTCTACTTCAGTTCAGTCTCAGCAGCGAAAGACTGATGACTACCAGAGTCCTGGTCAGCAATCTTCTGGTAATCAAGGACAGAGTGGATACCGAGGGAACCACCCCAAGTGCAACCGCTGCAACAAGCATCATAGCGGGCAGTGCCACAAGGGTCGTTGTCTGAGGTGTAACAAGTTTGGCCATGAAGCAAAGGATTGCAGGGGCGCACGACCAGCAAATCAGAATCTCCAACAACAAGCTCCACAGAACCACCAGCAGTAGCAACAGCAGGGCAATAAAGGATGCTTTCAGTGTGGCGCTGAAGGCCACTTTAAGAGGAATTGTCCTCAGCTGAACCAGAACCAGAACAACAACAACTAAGGAAACGGGAACAACAATAGAGGCAACAATGGAGGCAACAATGGAGGCAACAACGGGGGTAACAATAATAGCAATGGTGCCAGGGGACGTGTTTTCGTGCTAGGTCAGGGCGACGCGGGGAACGATCCCATCGTTGTGATGGGTAAGTTTCTTCTGGATGATTTCTTTGTTATTGTCTTATTCGATTCGGGTGCCGATACTAGTTTTGTGTCCTTAAAAGTTAGTCAAATGCTTAAGCGCACCCCAACACTTTTGACCACCAAACACACGGTAGAGATAGCAAACGGTAAAGGTCTCGAGGCCACACACACATTTAAGGGTTGTAACCTCGTCTTAGCTGGTCAGACCTTCTCTATCGATCTCATTCCTATCGTTCTGGGTAGTTTCGACGTTGTTATTGGGATGGATTGGCTATCCCAACATCAAGCGGAGATTATTTGCAACGAGAAGATTGTCCGCATCCCTCGCTCTGGTAAAGAACCCCTTGTGATTCATGGCGACAAGAGTGGTGCTGTCGTAGGCATTATCTCTTTCCTTAAGGCCCAGAAGTGTTTGCGAAAGGGCCACACTGCCATTCTAGCACTCGTTACTGACACATCAACGGAAGAGAAGAGAATTGAAGACATTCCTATTGTGCGCGATTTTCCTGAGGTATTTCCTGAGGAATTACCTGGTCTTCCGCCTCGTCGACAAGTCGAGTTTCAAATCGAGCTAGCTCCTGGAGCAGCACCAATAGCCCATGCACCTTATCGACTAGCTCCGTCAGAACTTGAAGAACTGTCCATGCAATTACAAGAACTCTTGGAAAAGGGTTTTATACGTCCTAGCTCTTCGCCCTGGGGAGCTCCAGTCTTGTTTGTGAAGAAGAAAGACGGTACTTTCAGAATGTGTATTGACTATCGCGAACTTCACTAGGTGACCGTGAAGAATCGTTATCCTCTTCCACGTATTGACGACTTGTTCGACCAGCTGCAAGGGTCGAGCTTTTACTCTAAAATTGATTTGAGATCGGGATACCATCAGCTGAGAGTCCGAGATGAGGACGTCTCCAAAACAGCATTCAGAACTCATTACGGCCATTACGAGTTTCTGGTCATGCCTTTCGGGTTGACAAACGCACCTACGGTCTTCATGGATCTCATGAACAGAGTGTGCAAACCTTATCTGGATAAATTTGTCATAGTATTCATCGACGATATCCTGATCTATTCAAAGAGTCAGGAAGAACACGAACGACACTTGAGACTTATTCTGGAACTTCTTCGAGCAGAGCAACTGTATGCCAAGTTTTCGAAATGCGACTTTTGGCTTCGTGAAGTACATTTTCTAGGCCATGTGGTAAACAAGGATGGGATTCATGTGGATCCATCCAAGGTTGACGCGATCAAGAACTGGTCTGCACCTCGTACACCAACAGAAATCTGCCAATTCTTGGGATTGGCAGGATATTACAGAAGGTTTATCAAGGATTTCTCAAAGATTGCGCAACCTCTCACTTCACTGACTCATAAGGGTGTCACCTATCGTTGGGGTGATGTACAGGAGTCCGCATTCCAGCACTTAAAAGATAGACTTTGTAGCGCGCCTATCCTCTCATTGCCTGAAGGCACATATGATTTTGTGGTTTATTGCGACGCTTCCATCCAAGGACTTGGTTGCGTGTTGATGCAACGTGACAAGGTCATTGCCTACGCATCACGCCAACTTAAAGTTCACGAAAGGAACTACACTACGCACGAATTAGAGCTGGGAGCAGTTGTTTTCGCCCTTAAGATATGGAGACATTACCTGTACGGCACCAAGTGCACCATTTACACCGATCACAGGAGTCTCGAGCATATCTTCAAGCAAAAGGAGTTAAACATGCGACAACGCCAATGGGTCGAGCTCTTGAATGATTACAAATGTGCGATCAAGTACCATCCGGGCAAAGCCAATGTTGTGGCCGACGCCCTCAGTCGAAAGGATACTATACCTAAGCGTGTACGTGCGTTACATCTTACCATTCACTCTAACCTTCCCGCTCAAATTCGTGATGCTCAGGTTGAAGCATTGAAAGCAGAAAACATTAGGGCTGAGTCCCTACGAGGGTCGAGGTAGCGGTTAGAACAAAAGGAAGACGGCGCCTACTATGTAAACGGGCGCATCTGGGTTCCATTTTATGGAAACTTACGCGAGCTTGTGATGGATGAAGCACATAAGTCTCGTTATTCAGTACATCCTGGTTCGGATAAGATGTACCACGACCTAAAGACTACATACTGGTGGCCTAGCATGAAAGCCCACATAGCAACCTACGTTAGTAAATGCTTGACTTGTGCTAGGGTCAAGGTCGAGTACCAGAAACCATCAGGCCTACTTCAACAACCAGAGATCCCGAAATGCTTATTGGCCTGCCGAGATCTCAACGCGGAAATGACACTATTTGGGTGATAGTGGATCGATTGACTAAGTCTGCACACTTCTTGGCTATCAAGGAAACCGACAAGTTTTCTACTCTAGCTGACATCTACCTAAAGGAAGTAGTATCAAGGCACAGAGTGCCAACCTCCATCATTTCGGATCGTGACTCACGTTTTACATCCGAATTGTGGCAAGCTATGCACAAGTCTTTTGGCTCTCGACTAGACATGAGCACGGCATATCATCCACAGACGGATGGGCAATCTGAACGCACCATCCAAACCCTTGAAGACATGCTTAGGGCATGTGTAATCGACTTCGGTAATGGCTGGGAAAAACATCTCCCGTTAGTGGAGTTTTCATATAACAACAGCTACCACACCAGTATCCAGGCCGCTCCATTTGAGGCATTGTACAGACGTAAATGCCGATCGCCTCTTTGTTGGGCAGAGGTTGGCGACAGTCAAATCACAGGCCCAGAACTTGTAGTGGATACAACCGAAAGGATTGCTCAGATACGACAGCGAATTGCGGCAGCTCGTGAATGTCAGAAAAGCTATGCTGATAAACGAAGGAAACCACTCGAGTTCCAGGTTGGGGATCGAGTGCTACTTAAAGTCTCACCGTGGAAAGTTGTAGTTCATTTTGGCAAACGAGGCAAACTCAATCCGCGCTATGTCGGACCGTTCAAAATCATTGAGAAAATTGGCAAAGTCGCCTACAAGTTGAAGCTACCTGAAGAACTCAGCGGAGTTCACAACGTATTCCACGTGTCAAATCTGAAAAAGTGTCTGTCAGATGAGACCCTCATAGTTCCTCTCAAGGAACTCACTATCGACGACCAGCTGCGATTCGTCGAGGAACCAGTAGAGATTACTGATCGAGATGTTAAGATTCTCAAGCGTACCAGAATACCTCTTGTTCGAGTTCGTTGGGATTCCCGTCGTGGCCCAGAGTATACCTGGGAACGAGAAGACAAAATGAAACTCAAGTATCCCCAGTTGTTTAAGAAAAGTGCAACCACTACTGAGGCTGAAGCTACTGCAGAATTTCGGGACGAAATTCCAAATCAACGAGGGGATGATGTGACACCCCAGGAAAACCAGGAAAACCACGCAACTTAACTAGCTTCCTCAGTAACCACGTGCTAAATTTCTGGATGAAATTCTCTTAACAGGGGGAGAATGTGACAACCCTCAAAAATTTCATGTATCCGTACGATTTATTAATGACAATTAAAGTGCTTGATGACTGTACTGAATTACTTAAATGCTTTCTGATTTCTGCGTCATACTTACATGTGCTTGTAAACATACTAGTCTTGTGCAGAAAATTGACTAAATAATCCTGTATGCTTTCCCAAGTGTGGGGAATTAAAAGTGTTACAAAAAGAAACATAAAAGACACTAAACGATATAACCTAGCACTTTAATGGAACGATATCTAACCGGACAACCGGACATTACCCTGAACACAAAAATATTGTTGAAAACATTATTTCACTTTTTTGAACTAGTTATGGTCCCCGAGCACTATAACACCTTACATAATACCCAGTACACACTAAACACTAGACATAACATTAAACTCCCACTAATTAACTTATTTACCCACAAGTTTGCAATTAA
>JARYGA010040889.1:0-40679 GCA_030545235.1 Helianthus tuberosus | reverse complement strand
TTTTGTTCTTGTTTGTAAAAATCTGATAACATTACTTTTCCATTAATAATATCTTCTACTAATGGTAAATTATAATATTCTTGTAATTTTTTATAACTTTCTTCATAGTTCATCCCTAAGTCTGTTATACATTCTATAATCATGTCATCTACCTCTTCTTGTATATTTATTTCTGTAAATTTTCGATCTATAATTTGTTCTATGGTTTTATTTGTTTCCTCTACTTTAAAACAATCTAGTGATTCTTCTTCATAATCTAATAGTGTGTAATCCATTGTTTCTTCTTGTTCGAATTTTAAGAAATTTACATCTATTTCATCTTCCTCATTGTCTGTATTATATATAAAAGGTGTTTCTTCTTTATTTTCTTCCTCTATATTCATAAAATGATATTCTTCATTATTTTTCTCTGTTTGTTTTTCTTTAAAATCAGTATACCTTAACTTTTGTTTTCCATCAATTTCTTCATATATATAACTTTTCTTAGGTATCAAAACTGTATTCTCTTCTTTTTCTTGTAACTCTTCTAAATCCCATTCTAATCCTATTAACTGTTCTGGATCTATTTTTATCGGTTCTATCATTTGTATAGATTTTGATGCAATTGTTTTTACTATTCCTTCTATGTTTACTTTGTATTTCATTCCTGAGCTATTACTAGCTTTTCCTAGTACTCATATACTTACTACTAAGTTATTTCCTTCATATTCTTCGTATCCTTTTGTTTGTAAGGCTATTTTAATATTTTGTAAATCTTTAACATCTTTCAAAATATCTGGTGTACAATAGAATATTGCTATATTTTGACTTAAATCTATCTCCATACCTAAGATTATAGCTTTTTTCATATCTGATTTCCAACTTTTATCAAGTATTAGAGCTAATAGTTTTGTTTCTAAATTTTTTCTTCCTAGAGCTTTAACTCCTATTACTATTAATCCTGTGTGTACAAAGTTTTTGTTTTGTTTTTTAATTTTTTCAATAGTTTCTGGTGACAAAAGATCTAGGCTCTGATACCAATATATCAGAGAGGGTGGTAGGTGGTAATGAAAATAAAAAGGAAGATAAAACTTACTTTGATGGAGATATGCACAGCGGATGATGATGGATGAGAGTATGCACAGCGGAGTAGAAGGTTGCAGAAGTTTTTTTTTTTTTTTTATGTGTGTGTTGGAATATAATATGAAGAACTGGAGAAAATTTGGGATGGTAAGGGAATGGAGCTAAAGAGATGTGGAGAGAGTTTTAGTGTGCCATTGAAGTAGTAATTTTATTACTTGTAATGGTTCTTCGTATTTTACAATGATTTACAATGCCTCTATATATAGGCAAAAATAAAGCAGCAAATTCATATTCCTAGTCTAATCAAAGAAAATAAACGATTTACAATTCAAAAGCCTAGTCTAGCCTAGAAGAAAATGAACGATAAAAATCAAAAGTTGCACTATCATTTTTCAAAGACTTTAGTGGCCAAATAATTGAGCCAACGTCATGGCTTTCGTCATGTTTTTTGTCTTTTGTCTTCTGTCGTCATTTCTTGCTTCATCTTCTAGAAGTCCCTGTGTGTGCTGTCTATTGAGTGTGGACTTTAACAGTCTTCGTGTTCACAATCTTCGTCTTCTAGGTTTATGATATGTTGTAGCTGTAGAGTGTCTCTCTCTCTCTCTCTCTCTATATATATATATATATAAGATTTCGCAACTTGAACGATTTTATTGGTGACCATTATCATGAAAATCCGTTAACACACCCGTTTATACGTAATATATCTACGATTTGCGCGTTGTAATATATATACATAAACGTAAACATTTTAACACGGGAAATCTCGTTAACTTATTTATTTTGTAATTTTTAAGGCATGCATACATAAAATAACTTATATGTATCAATTTTCATGCTCGACAAACAAGTTACACATTTAACGCAATTTTACCGATTCTACCGCTTTAAGCGCACAAGTGTACATGCATAGTCTAAATTCCCCGCTATCATGTCAACACTTAACATATTATCATATTCACATGTTTAAATCACATAACACATTTTAACACATAAGGTTCACTAAAAAATAACCCATACTAGTGTTCATTGTAAAACGCGTATTTTAGTGATCCGGTAACGTTTTCGGGCGTCGGAAGTCACGTATGACTAACCAAACACCAAGTAAACTTAAAATTAGTTAAAATATTTATTTTTAAACTAAAAATATTAGTTTACTTACTGATCTAAATCAGTTTCATAAAAATCGTTCGAAAAGCCGATTTTTGACTGTTTTACCGCATAGTTTTGCGTTAAACGTTACTATAACCATCCCAAATCGGAATGACTTGATATTTTAACACAATACATGTTATTTACTGATTAAAATGATGATTATAATCAGATTAGTGCAGTTTTTGTGTAAGTCACATAAATCATGCGATTTCACGTATTTTACAACTTCTAAAGCACCAAGTACAACATGCAAGACTAGTAAACCTTATGATAAAGTCTTATATCATTTAACACTTCATATTTTAGTGTTTGTAATCTGATCAAAATTTATTTTTATCAAATCTTGCTCAAATCATCATTTCATGATTATTTATCATCATGCATGTTCATGTATGTGCATCTAATGCACTCATACAACATCATCATCATTATACATGATTTAATATACTTCCAAGAACACATTAACTCCATGTTCTTACAAAACACAACATATATCATCCATGATCATCCAATCATTCATACATAAATGCAAGTATTCTCACATTTATGAATATGTGACAAACATTTACATGCATGCATACGCATATACATACATACACACGACATATATACACCCACATGAACTTCCAAAAGTTCACTTTTTCATCAAGTTCCTTTCAAATCATGAAACACTTTTAGAACATTCTCTTATGGCACTTTTGATTCTTGCATGCAATCTATCATTCAAGTATCATGTTATTCAAGAATCATTCAATCAAAACACAATCACATACACACACTCATATACCTACGGTCACTCATACATACATATACACACCCATTTTCATTTTGTTTGAAATCTCATCCTTTGTCATTTTCAAGTTCATGTTTAATTCCAAGTTCAAGAGAAACTTCTCATCATCTCTATCATCACTAAAAATCAAGAATGTAACTTCAAAAATAAATTTATACCTTTCAAGTTTTTAGTGGGTTTTGACTAGATTTTGGTGTTTTGAAGCTTGTTTCACCTAGAAACCTCCTTTGGATCCTTAAAACACCTTGAAACCTTATTGGATTTAGCTTTAATCTTCAAGAACAAGTTGGAATTTTTGAAAATGGATGAGATAAGGGGTGTTCGGTCGTGTATATTCAAGAGAGAGAGTGAGAGTGATTTTTGAAATGGTTATGTTGGATTGTGTGAGATTATGGATGATATGTAAAGGTTTAATCATTACTTGAAGTTTCCAAGACCAACACTTGGCACAAGAAAGGGAGATGTGGGCTTTCTAGCCGCCACCTATGTCCACAACACACACATATCATATATACATACATATAATATATGTATATTAGCTCAAAAACTGGTATTTTACTGGATACCGAGTATTTTATCTAGCATTTTAATCTCATTTTAATGCGTTTTAAATTATTTTTATCATTCTATAAAAATAATCACACTAAAATATTATTGAAATAATTATCAGTTGCCTTGACTGGTTGCGTTGACAGTATTTTGTCTGTTAGTACATATGTGTGTAGCTTCCGTCTGCATCGAGTCTTGTATATTTTGTGTTGTGTATGTAGTTTTATATATGTATGAACACGTATGTATGTTTGTGTCAGGACAACTCAGGGAACGACATGTAAATGTAAAAGTGAAATCCGTCGGACGACGAATGTCATCCGATCGGATGGCCATCCGATCGGGTGACACTTAACCCTCCCTGGTTGCCTATAAATAGCTTGCTAGTGTTAGATCATTAACACTTTTTGCTGAACTTGTAGCGAAGCTCTGCCAGTCTGAACTTCTACCGGAACCTCTGTATTTTCACCATTTTCTAATAGAATTCAGACGGATTAAACGTTGAACTTGTCGTTGTTGATTCTGTGACATTATCAAGGGATTCCGCACCTTGATTTTGATCGATCCAGCCACGTTCTACTCGAACAGATCCTGCGAACACGACCTAACAAGTGGTATCAGAGCCACGGGAGGTTGAATCGAAGACGACAACTGCAAATTCACCGGATTTTCAGCGATTCTTTGCCGATTTATGTCAAATTTCACCGGAAATTTTGACAAATTTCTCATCTTCTACCTCATTTCTTGCTGTTCTTACATTTTTACACTTTAAAACACGAAAAACTCAAAATTGAACAGGAATTCATGGATAAAATTTACTAAAAATCATATCAAACGAATCGAAATTGAACAAAGATCAATCCTTCAAATTTTCATTTAAAAATTCGAACTAAAACTGAATCAAATCAATCAAAAACCATGTCGAGTTCTTCATTGTTGCTGACGTCATCCACCCGATCGGATCACCATCCGATCGGATTGGCTTAGATTGTTCTTGATACATTTGCTGATGTCATCATCTCACTCGATCGGATCACCATCCGATCGGTGTAGCGTTGTGGTTTAAAGGTTTTACAGCTGACGTCATCATCTCACTCGATCGGATCACCATCCGATCGGTGAAGTGTTGAAGGTTAAAGTTTTTTAGGGAGCTTGTGTCACTCGATCGAACGACCACCGATCGGATCACCATCCGATCGGATAGTCGTCCGACACTTGAGCCTATCCGACACTTGTTATCCGACGATTGTACTTGGTTGTGTTGTCTGATCGGATCACCACTCGATCGGATCACCATCCGATCCAAGTGCATTAGTTTGAAAATTTTGAAAGTTGTGAAAATTTTTCTAAGTGTTTGAACTTTTTCAGGTACTTAACGATGGGAGACGAATTCCTAAACCCGTTTAGCGATGTTTTTGCATACAACACCGGAGACGCATCAACAAATACATCCTCCAACACTAATCCAAATCCGAAGAAGGTGATTGCAGATTCGCTAAGTGTCGATAACGCCTACGGTACATATAATAAGCCGCCGAAGCTTATGGCGATTGAGGACTATAACCGATGGGCAGGCAAATTTGAAGATTGGTTGAAAGCGTTTGCTTATCAAAGATGGAAGTGTATGAAGAACGGTTACGATATTGGAAGAAAAGATTATGAAAACTTGAACGAAGGAGAACAAGAGACATTTGTTGCCGAACAAAAATGTATAGCCCTGTTACATCAATCTATTAGAGATGATATTATCTCTTTGATTAGTTACGAAAATTCTAAAGATTTGTGGGCTAAGTTAGAGAAAAAGTGTATTGGAGGGGCAGAGATAGTGAAAAACAAGAAACGTTTACTGAAGAAGGAGTTTGATCTGTTTGCATGTATAAGGAATGAGACTGTGCTAAAGATGATTGAGCGTTTCTGTCATTTGAAGATAGAGCTTGTCAGACATGGGATAACGATCACTAAAGAAGAGATGGTTGAGAAGTTATTGGAATCTTTGCCAGATGAAAAGGATTGGCAGTACTATGCTTTGGTTTTGAAAAACACCATGAAAGTGTCTGACATGACTGTTGACTGGTTGATAGAAAGGTTTGAAAGTCATGAACTAGAAATCAAGAAGATGAATAAAGTCAACAACACCCCATATCAACAAAACGTTGATCTTTACTACAGGGGTAGTATAATTCCGAAAACCACTTCACCGAAAACTGCATTTTCTGCTGAGAGCTCGAACACAGTTACTCAAGAAAGACAAAGCAGCAGTTCAGCACCCATCAGTGGTTATCACGGAGGATCTTCTTCATCTGCTCCAAGCCAGCAACTACAAAGTGTTCCTAAAAACGTGTTTCAATGTAACATTGCAGTGAATCTGAATAATGCTCAAAATTTCAATGAAGAAACTGCAAAACAACAAATGGTGTTTCTTGCTTCGATCTTGGAATCATATGAAAGCCTGGTCGCTGGGAAAATCGGGAATACGAATCTGACAAAGGAAGATTGTGATCAGATTGATCCCGACGAGATGAAATTAATTGATATACGCTGGTGCATGGCTAGCGTAATCAGAAGAGCGCAAAGGTCCATGGAGATAACAGGAAGAAATTCCATCGGAGGGCCTTCGACAAAGTTGGGTTTTGATAAGACTAAAGTGACGTGCTTCAAATGTAAACAAAAATGGCATTTCAAGAGGGAATGCAGGAACTCAGCAGCGGATGAAACAGCCAATCCGTTTCATGACGACTACTATAAGAAAGCTGTTTTTCACAAGAATCGCGAAGAGCCGCCAAGAATGAAGCAAATCGAAGAGACTCCAAAGGAGAAGTCGAGAGCCTTGGCTGTAATTCAAGATGACGAGGGTTTTGACTGGAGTGAGTTTTTACCAGAAGATGATGTTGTTGGATTTGCTTTCATGGCAAAAGTCGAACCATACAAAGATACACGAATTGAAGAGCAAAAATACACTTATCGAAAGATGGTAGCTCAAACTATGAAAGATATAAACTATCGAGCTTGGAAAGAAGCCAAGAAGGCAAACAGATGGGATCTTGATCGTGAGTGCTATTTGGATCCGAAAGGCAAGATTATTGCAGAACCATCATCACTCTTAATTGAAACTCTCATAGAATCTTTGAAGCAAGAGGATGAACAGAGAGAGAGAGAGAGAGAGAGAGAGAGAGAGAGATGCGGCAAAGAAAGCTGAAGAGGAAGAGATAAAGTGAAGGAAATTCGATAATGGAATAATCGACACAACAAAAGAAATGACCGCAGAGAACCTGACGAATATGGCAGATAAAGTGCTTATGGCAAAGGAATTAGAGGTAGATTCCAAATCTGCGTCTGAGTCAACAAGCAAGGTCAGTAATAACGGTTCAAACAATGAATCAGGTAAGACTGATGGGGCTAAAATAGAAAGTGATTGCAAAAATTGCATGAAACAAAGCAAAGTTTGCAGCACAAATGCGTATCTCACAATGAAAAAGACCCAAGAACTGGTTGAGAAAATCAAAACGACTGAAGAAGGTTTTTCAAATCGAGACAAACTTCTTAGAATTTCAAATGAAAGAATTGATGAGTTAACTAAAAGGATTGAAAATGATAAAACTGATGTTGAACGTGTTAAGAAAGAAAATGAGAAGTTAATTCATGAAAACAGACAAATCTCTAAAAATTTTGAAAAATTGAAAAGAACAGTGAAAGATTCTGATGAGCGAAATACTAAAACTTATAAGGAAAATCTTCAATTGTCTGGAGTTCTTAGGCAAAAGAAAGACAAATCAACCAGCAATTGGACGAGATCGCAAATCTTAAGCTTAAATTCCAGGAAGCTAAGATTAAGAATGAAAGAATCAATCTATAACTGAATAGTTACAGCTCCGCTAGCTTTGTTCTCCAACATATTGTTCCCAAACCAATTGGGAAGAACAAAGATGGTGAAGATATATTCTCGGATGAAACGGGGGTGGGTTATCATCAAGTTCCACCGCCTGTGTTAAACAATTTTTCAAAGAAACAGTCCGGGTTGGATAAGATTTCTGAGACAAATGAGAAATCAGATATTGAAAAACTTCCAGAAACAATCGATGTCACATTCACTTCATCATCTGATGAAGATAGTGTTCAGTCTGAAGTCGTAAAAAATGTGGTTGAAAACGTTTTAAAATCTGATAGTGAGTCGACTGAAGATGAAGAGTGTTTTCTAAATAATTACATTCCGAAACCAAAATCCAAGAACAACTCAAATGGCGGACCTACTCTTGTCATGTACAAGATGTGTGGTTCAGATAAGTTGTACTTGGACGTTGAGTTTCCAATTGAAAATGTGAATGTTGATAAGTTGAAACAAGTTTTCAAACTTGTGGAGATTGAAGTTTCTGAAATTGAGGGATTGAAAAGTTCCAAAAGGTTTTTGAACTTTGAAAAAGATAAATCTTACTATAAGAAACCTGCTGCACCGCCACGTTTTAACAATAACAATCAAAACAGATGGTCGGGAGGTTATCAGGGTGGTAAGAACAATCAAAAGAGGAACTCTCAAAACAAAACGTTTGTCGAAAAGAAAGTGTTTGTGAAAAGCTCAAGTTCACATTCCGAACAAGAATCGGAAATTTTTTCGAAATCAAATGAAGAATTCTTTGAGAAAAAGACCTCACAGCCTCAGACTGAAGGCAGAAGCCGGGAAGTTGACACCCGCACATGCTTCAAATGCAATGAAGTTGGACACATTGCACGAAAGTGCACCAACTCGAAGCCTAAGTATGTGGTTGTCGAAAATCCAAGAAAGAAGAACAATGTCAAAGGAAAAGCTTAATGTTTGTTGAGAAAAAATTTTTGAAAAATGAAAACATCAAAGTCAAAACTGAACCTGTAAAATAGTCGGTAAAGAAAACTGATAAATGTTACAAACGGGTCACTTCTTGTTAGTGCATGCGTTTGTCGACTTCGTCTTGTATCGAGTCTTTGTTTGTATTAGATAGATTAGGGCACGTATTACGAGAAATATGTCAAAATTAGGCTTGGAGATAATTCCGCACGAAATTACCCTATGGTAATTCCGTATGAAATTATGTTGTAATTCCACATGGAATTTAATTCCGCATGGAATTACAAAGTGTAATTCCGCATGGAATTACAAATTGTAATTCCACACGAAATTACCCTCTCCTATAAATAGGTGTTGTGTCATTTCATTTGTAACGTTCTTGATTCCGACGCCGAGGTGCTGTCGAAGTGTCTACGTGCTGTAAATTGTTTCAAGATCAATAAACAAGACAATTAATAGTGAATACAAGCTAAACAAAGACAAAATCAATGAATTCCGCCTCTGATTCTGTCTGAGCACTCTTCTGATCGACTCGTTAGGTCGTTTCACGATCCTACAAGTGGTATCAGAGCTCAGGAGGAAGAGTTCTTGCCAAATTTAGCTTGAAAATATGTTTTCTACACCTTCTTTCACAAAATTGATAAATTTCACGGTTAAAATGGTCTGATTTTCTCATATAACATTCATAACAGTCTTTTAACCAATCCTTGAGAGTTTTGGACCTTAAATCAGCCTAAAACTTGACAAAATACATAATTCCGTTTGAACTCAGATCGAAAATGTGTGACGTCAGTTTAATTCCGCACGAAATAAGCTAATTCCGTTTGAAAAATCTTAATTCCGCATGAAAAAATTTAATTCCGTTTGAATGTCCTTAATCTCGTGCAGAATTACTGTGTAATACCGTGTGAATTTTGTTATTCCACGTGAAGTTGTTATCTCTTTTGAAAGTGTTTATCATCTACATCGACTGAATACAAACTGAACGGTCCAATGAAATTAAGTTTGGTATTAAACTTTGTCGGATATCAACTCATACTGTGCATGTGATCTGTAGTGTGTCAGCACCATTTACTGATACATGTGATCATATTAATGAATATGTCGGACTAGTGTTGTGATTTCAGTTTGTCGGACAAGTTCAAAAGGTCCAATCAGTAGTAGATAAATACCAATCTTGCGGCCCAATGAAATTTAGTCAAATATTCAAACTTTGAAAGTCCAATAAAAATTAGTTTGATTACATGTGAAAATTTAAAGTGTTGGTCAAATGAGAATTGAGTTACTTTGAAAGATGTCGGCACAGTGGTATTGAAATTTACAATTGCATGTGATCATCATCGGCCCAATCATTTGATTCAAGTGCTGTGAATTTTCAAAAAAAAATTGATAATATTGTGTTGTTCTTAAAAGGTTCTATCCAATCAGTTTGTGTTGAGGTTTTAAAATTGTCGGCCATTTGTGATCGGCCCAAGACATTTGCCGACCCATTAGTTGTCTATTTGTTGCGGCTCATTTATTAACAACTGTGAGTCTACTACTTGGCCCAATATTAAATCTTTTTCGTTTTGATCGGCCCATTCATTCAGTGATTTCACTTCAACAACATTGAAACGAGTTCGCAAATCTTCGACAACGAGTCTTAGATTGATTTCATCAACACACACTTTTACGTATTCAGTCCGTTTAAACTGATCGTTTGTTTGTTTGTTTGCAGGTGATCCGAGGTGATTCGAGGTGTTTTACGAGGTGATCCAGCTCATTTGAGACCAGTATTTTTGAAGCAAGAAAGTTTGTGTGTGTGAAACTTTTAATTTGAAACATGGAAGAGGAATTCTACAATGCATTTGCTACCCCGGTTACCCCGATTACTCTTGCACAGAACACGATGTTGGAAAATGAAACGAGAACGATGCAAAAGCCGCCTAAACTCATGAACATCGAGGAGTATAAAGGTTGGGAAGGACGGTTTGAGAACTGGGTACAAGCAAATTATCTGGATGCTTGGGAATGTGTCGAGACGAAATACATTAGACCGACGAATGATGATGAAGAGGTTATAGCAATAAAAGATCTAAGTGCCGATGCTAGAAAGAATTACAAAGATGAGAAAATGATGCTAAGTCTTTTACAACAAGCTGTGAAGGAAGATATTTTGGTTCTATTACAACACAATGGAACTTCTTACTCAATCTGGAAAGCATTAAGATCGAAATTTTTTGGAAGTCAAGAGATGGTCAAAAACAAGAAATCGCTTTTGAAGAAAGAGTTCGATCTGTTTCGTGGGTTGAAAAATGAAAGCACAAAGCAAATCATTGAAAGATATTGCAATCTGCTAGCAAACATGAAGAGGTTGAGCATTGAGAAAGACAATGAGGAGTTGATCGAAAAGTAAGCTGATGCTTTGCCACACGAGACTTGGGGCACATATCTCATGATGCTAAGGAACAAGAAAGGTTTTAGTAGTTTGACATTGAGCAAATTCATTGAAAAGATTGAGGCTCAGGAGATGGAACAGAGAAAGGTTATAAGAATGAAAGATTTTGATGGTGAACAAGACATCGGGCTTTACTACAAAGGTGGTGTCAGTGATAAATCCACCAACTTGTCACCGAAGGTTCAAACAGCATTTAATGCAAAGAGTTCATCAGAAAGTTCATCCAAAGGATCAAACAGCAACACAAGTTTTTCTTCATATCCATCCTTTGATCCGAACATTTCAGCAACAAAGAATGCCAAGAAGCTACAATGCAACATTGTACTGAATCTGGAAAATGATGAGGACTATTCAGCAGAAATTGCCAAAAGTCACATGTTTTTGTTGGGAACTGTTTTGGAATCATATGGTAGTTTTGTTGCAGGTCGTATCGGGAATCCAATGCTTACAAAAGAGGATTACGATCAAATTGATGCGGAAGAAATGGAATTGATGGACATAAAGTGGTGTTTAGCTAGTGTGTTGAGACGAGCTGAGAAATTTAAGCAGATCACACGAAGAGATGATTTACGTGAAGCTAATATTTCTACTTTAGGATTTGATAAATCTAAAGTCACTTGTTTTCGTTGCAGGGAAAAATGACACTTCAAGAGTGTTAGTGCATTACGTATATTGACTTCGTCTTGTATCATGTGTTATAATAGGGTAGGTTAGAATATCCAGTGCACGAGATTTGAGAGTCGAAAGTTAAAAGTTAAAGAGCTGATTTCGCTCATATGGACAATGTCCATAAAAGCGAAATCTTAAGCTAGTGATTTCGCTTTTATGGCATGTTCACAAAAGCGAAATCAGCACTACTATATAAGGCACACATGTTAGTTCATTCAGGACGCATCTTTCAGAATTGTAACGAAGTGCTGCCGGTTTTCTGTCAGGTTGTAATAGATGTTAAAAGCAATATAATTGACAGATCTTAAAGTATCAAGTTGTTTCTGTGTCTGGTTCTCTGATTCCGCCTTTGAACTGGACTTAAAGCTCTTCTGATCGACTCAATCGGGTCAAACAACGATCCAACAAGTGGTATCAGAGCTAGTGAAGAAGAGTTTAGCTTTATTTCGATTATATTCTGACTTCTACACCTTCTTTCATCATTTCAGAGAAATTTATCGGTCAAAACCGGATCAAAATTTCACAGAGTGGGTAATATTGGACAAAGATAAACCCTTGAAAGTTTCATATCAAAATTCGGACTAAAAATGGATCAAAATGGCTTCGAACTTGATTCTGCTCATATGAACATTCAGTGATTCCGCTTATTAGTCATGTTGATTCCGCTCTTATGTCACATGATAAGTCTAATTTCGCTTATTTGATCAAAGGGATTCCGCTTCAGTGTCAATGTATTAAGGGGTTTCGCTTTTAAGACACCTGATTTCGCTTATATGTACACTCAGAAACCAGATTTCGCTTATTTGTCAACCTGATACAAGTGATTTCGCTCTTAGGGACATATATGGTCTGATTTCGCTTATTAGTCAAGTAATTTCGCTTTTGTGGACCAGATAATTGTGATTTCGCTCATTAGGTCATAGTTGTTGGTGATTTCGCTCTTAAGTCACTAAGGACCATTTCGCCCAAAAGTGTCAAAGATTGATTTCGCTCATAAGTGCTCTTTCACTCGAAAGTGAAATTTTTCGTATCAAGATTATTTCACGACGATTGAGTGTCAGTCTGTTACAATTTATTTGTTAATTGATTGTACTGATTGTGTTTGTTTGATATTTCTGTCAGGTTTGCATCATGGCTGAGGAATTTTTCAATACGTTTTACAACGCGTTCGCAACCGAATCGTCTGAGGCTACAAATATTACACCAAAAACCATTTCTAAGGTGCTAAATGAGAACATCAAACATGATAATTTTTATGGAACTCACTCAAAGCCACCAACTCTTGATAGCATTGAGGATTATACCTGGTGGAAAGAACGTTTCATCAACTGGGCGAAAGCGTATGCTCATGAAAGCTGGTTTTGCTTGGAGTATGGGTATGAAAAACCAAAAGACGACAAAGGCGAAGATCTTGTGTTCAAGAAGTTTTCCAGAGAAGATAAAGCTGAATACGGAGCTGAACAGAGAATGATAGCATTGATCCAATCAGCAATCAGAAATGATATTTTTGCTTTACTAACTCATGATGGGCCATCTAAGTCTGTCTGGGAAGCTTTACGTGTTAAAGCTGAAGGGGGTAAACAGATTAAAAAAAATAAAATCGCTTTATTAAAGAAAGAATTTGATCTGTTTGATAACATAAAAGGAGAGTCGGTGAGGCAAATGATTGAGAGATTCTGTCATCTTAAAATTGAATTGGAAAGATTAGAGATAAATAAAACAAGAGAGGAATTGATAGACAAAGTAATTGAAGCGTTACCACGAGCTGATCAGTGGCAAACGTTTGTTTTTATTTTGAAAAATGATGCTTTGTATGATAAAATTACTCTTGATGCTTTGTTTGAAAAGATTGAAAGTCATGATCTGGAGCTACAAAAGCAAAACAAGATGACTGATTCTTCACATCAACAGAACGTTGGCTTGTATTACAAAAGCAGTGTGCTTTCTGATAAAGGCGTTGGTTCACCAAAAACAACATTTAGTGGTGAAAAGATGAAAGAACCACCAACAATGTCAACAAGTCATCATTCTGGATATCATTCATCTTCAAAGACAAATTCTGATGATTCTGAAGAAATTTTGTGCAACATTGCTCTTAAACTGAAGAATTCTCCTGCAATGAGCATAAATGCAGCGAAGCAGCAAATGAGTTTCCTTGCATCTGTTCTGGAGTCATATGAAGGTCTAGTAGCTGGAAAAATTGGAAATTCCGAATTGACCAAAGAAGACTACGACCAGATTGATCCGGAAGAGATGGAGCTCATTGACATCCATTGGTGTTTAGCTAGTTGTATCCGAAGAGCTCAGAGGTATATGGAGATTACCGGGAAACAATCGCTTGGAGGTGCATCAACAAAGCTTGGATTCGACAAATCCAAAGTGACCTGCTTCAAATGCAAGCAAAAGGGTCATTTCAAAAGAGAATGCAGAAACTCTGAAGTTGGTGAAGGAAGTGAACGTCCTTTTAACGATGACTATTATCGAAAGGCAATCTACCATCGAAGCAGAGAAGAGCCAAAGTTGATTGAAGATAAACCAAAAGAAAAGTCAAGAGCATATGCAGTAATCTATCCCGATGAAGGATTTGACTGGAGCACAGTTTGTCCAGAAGAAGATCGTTTAGAGAATGTTCGTAAAACACCTCAAGGGAGAGCTATGACAGAAGAAAGAAAGTTTGTTTTTGTTGCTGAGATTCAAGATGAAAACAAAGACAAAGAAACTACTGAAATTCATGAAGAAAAAGTTGAGATCAAAGAGAAAACTCGAGAAGAGATCTTGAGTGAGAAGACTTACAGAGAAAGAAATGTGGTCTACAACAGAATGGATGACATGCAGGAGGAGTATGAAATGGCTGTCGGTAGCAAAAGATGGGATAAAAAGAGAGAATGTTATTATAACAGAGAAGGAGAACCGGTTGTTCCCAAGAAAGACATAATCTTCGATGATGTTCTTCTCAAAGTCCCGTTGAGAGATGAATACTATAGAAATGTATTGAAAGATGACACATACGTTAAGAGATATGAAAAGGAGATCAGATATGCTATGTTATCGTGTCTGAGAAAAAGGGATGAGGAGAGAATGAAGAAGAATGTTGAAGAAATGGTGAAAGATCTGAAGAAAGATG
Organism: Helianthus tuberosus; assembly: GCA_030545235.1. Taxonomy (NCBI): domain Eukaryota; kingdom Viridiplantae; phylum Streptophyta; class Magnoliopsida; order Asterales; family Asteraceae; genus Helianthus; species Helianthus tuberosus. The sequence continues at coordinate 26,074 of JARYGA010040889.1, read as the reverse complement.
CTGAAGAGGTTAAAGCAGAAACTATTGAAGTTGAAGATGTGAAGGAAATCAAAAGTGAAGAAGTTGTTGTGAATGAAGAGGTTGAGAAAGCTGTTACTAAAGAACAGCAGATTGAAGAAGAGGTGAAGAAAGAAGAAAAGAATGAGAATGAGGAAGCTGGTGATGCTGGTGATGAAATTGGTGTTGAAGAAAAGTAGAATGTTGCTGAGCAGACAGAGGTTGCAGAAAACACCGAAGTGCCAATCACTGAGGTAAATTATGATTCTGAAAACTTGAAACTGATTGATCAGTGCAAGAAATGCATGGAATCGTGCAGAGCTTGTACTGAAAAAGATGAGCAATTTAGAACAAGAGATCTTGAGTTCACAAAAATTGAAAAGATTTTCAAAGAAAAATGCAAAGAAATGCTAGAAAAAGAAAAAGTTTTTAAAGAAAATGATGAAAAACTTTCAGAAAAATGTAACAAATTAGAGAAAGAAAATGAAGTTTTGAAAGAAAATGTTTTGAAAATGTCAAATGAATGTGAACAAAAAGAAATTGCTTGTCAAGAAATGAAAAAGGAATATGACTCAATGAAATTATCATATCACATTACAAAAGAGTCATATGAAAAAGTGAAAGACGAAATGAAATATGCTCAATCAAGAATGAATTATATGTCTGAAACAACCAAAGAACTTAAACGAATGTATTCTATAAAACAAGATGTTGTTAATTCCTATATTGAGGATGTCGCTAAGTTAAAGCGACAGATTGCTGATTTAGAACAGGATAACAACAAGTTAAAAAGTTATCACGTGTCGTCATATGTGCTTGAAAGAATTTTCAATATAAAACCGGGTGATGGTGAGTTTGAACAGAACAAGAAAGGCATTGGCTCAGAGTTTCATCAAGTTCCACCACCGGAAAAATTTGCATTTTATGATGAGGAAAAGGTCGAAAAAGCTTTCAACATGGTAGACCAATTGCCAGACAACATTGACATAACCTATTCCAAATCTGATGATTCTCATGATTCAGAGGTGGTAGGTAAAGTCGTTGAAAGTGTGTTGAAAGAAGAGTCCGTTGTTACAGGTAAATCTGAATCACAGGATGAAGATGAAGGAAATCTTCATGATGGTTATCTAAAAAACACAAAATCCGAGAAAAGTTTGAATGATGATTCAAAAGGATTGGTTTATACCATGAGTGGATCGGACAAATTATTCTTAGATGTTGTATTCCCGACTCAGAATGTGATTTCAGAAAAGGTTGACAAAGTTTTCAAAATGGTTGAAATTGAGAAGTCTGAGATTTCAAAGTTTGTTGGTAAGAGTCATAAAGGTTCGTATAACAAACCTGGTTTCAAAAAGAAGAACATGAAGGCTGGGTTGGGTTATAAGAAGAAACAGAATCGAAACAAAAATGAAATGCCAAATTTTCAGGCAAAATTGAGTTTTGTTCAAGGAGGCAGTTTAGAAAAAGAAAAAGAACTCAAAATGAGACAGTCTAATAATGAGTTCTTTGCTCAAAAGAAAAAGCAACAACCACAGGTCAAAGATGTGTCTATGAGAACATGTTTCAAATGTGATCAAAAAGGACATCTTGCACGCAAGTGTCCTAATCTAAAACCTATGGATGTTGATCAAAAGAAGATTGATGCTGAGAAACAAAAATCTGAGAATGTGAGACAAAGGTCAACCAGATTTGACTCCAAACAAACTTGGAGGTACAACACAAACAAGTTTGCTTTGAATCAAAACTCGAAATCAGACCCGAATAAGTTCGATTCTAGACAGATCTGGAATTCTCACACACCCAGATTCAGAACAACACAGAGTTGGAAAACCACAGTTGATATGACAAAACCTCAAGAGTTTTGGAAACCAAGAGTTGTTGTTAAAAATCAAAATGGTCAAAAAGTTTCATATTTTTACAAACGAGGAACACCAAAAGGTCAAACATGGAGTGTTAAGAAACATGTTGGTTTGGTAAAAGATGAGAAAGTTGAAGTTAAAATTGAGAAAGTTTTTGTAAAAAATGACAAAGAATTTCCAGCATTGAATGAAAATTATTGTGTTGAAATGCCTAAGGTTCAACAGACCTGGGCTAAATTGTTCAAGTAATTGAGTAGTTTGTTTGTGCAGGTGCTCATGGAATTCAAAGATTGTAAGAATGGAGGTTGGAGCAGCCTGGCACAACAAGGAGAGGAGGCTGCTGGATCCTGTGTTGGTTGAAACAGGGAATTTATATGTTTTTCTGTAAATAAATAAACAATATTTTCAAAAACCCTAAAAATTGAAAAATTTGAAAAACCAAAAATATGTTTGTTTTTAATTTTTGTCAAATATTAAAAAAAAATATATGTGTTGATTGAATACGCCGAAACCCTCACGGCTGAACAAACATGATTACTTTCATCAGATTGAAAAACGGTTTTCAAACTGTTAAGATCAATGGGTTGTAAATCATGGGGGTACGTTATATTTTCTGCAAATCAGAGCACTTGAAGCAGAAAATGGATGGCGAGACAAAGCTATCAGTGTTGGTTGTCAAATTTTTCTTTAAATGATTTTGCATTTTAGGGGGAGAAAAATTGTCATTAGAAAATACAAAAACATTTGAAAATTTTGAAAAAGTCAAAAATATGATAAAAATTAAAAAAAAAAAATTGAGTTTTTGTGTAAAAAGAGGAAATGATAGTACATCAGTAGACAGTTACAGTACGCTAAAGAAATGGAAAGTTTAAATGTGTTAAACGATCTCACCGTGGATGTGTCGGTAGGTTTTTATACATTTAGTAAACTTTTTCGGGATATAAACCTAAATTCAAAAACTTGCTTATTTCGTGGGGAACACTACTTGGATATATAGGTAACCCCTGAAATCTCGTTTGAAAGGTCTCATATTCTGATATACAGGTTTTTATACTCAATGATGTCTGGGGTATTATTCCAGGACTTCTGCTGAACGGTAGTTCTGACCTAGTCCTCGAATAATACTTTCCGCAAATGCTTGAAACATAGCATAAACCCTCAGCATATATGATAAGACAATAAAATTGCTTAGCAATGCTGTTGTAAAAAAGATCCTCTAAAGGGGACACACCCACAAGTTGAGTCATGATCTCTCTGCTGAACGGTAGTTCTGACCTCAGCTCTCATGATTCTTCATAATTTATTAACCCCTTACAGATATCATTTGTGTTATAATTACTTGTAAGACTGAATATTGGGATCTGGATACGGGAGTATATTCAAGAGGTGGGACACATGAATGGGTTTAAGTTCTTAAAATACTTAATTCGTATCCTGAATCAGTTGAAATTTGTATGAAAATTTAAGTGGATCAATATATCGACAATCTAAGTGACTTGTTTAATTCTTACTGTGTAACTAAGCTCAATGGTACTTGTGACTTGTCATTAACTGATATGATCCTCTGACGCATACTCAAACAAAAATATTATCTGTAAATATGTTTGTACATATTTCTTTACTGCTTTATATTTTCAGAAAATACAAAAAGATTTTGATTTCTGCTTTATTTTCGACAATTGATATCTGAAATGCTGAGTTTCAAAATCTAAGTAAGCTGATTGTGTTTCTGAAAATAAAACAAGTTCATTAATTTGAAACTTGATTTAAAATCAAAAATTTCAAAAACAGTTTGTGATATCTCCAAGGTCATTAACTTGAATTTGGATGATAAACTATGAGGGAGTTGGATTCTTTAACATTGCCAAATCTATACAGTTTGTTGATAGGGGGAGTGGATTAGAGAATTTGATTGATAATACGAAAACATTGTATTTATGAATGTTTGAGTGATTGCAGATGTACCAGACTACGATCCCGAGAGCAGAGTCTAAGGGGGAGTCTGAAGACAAGCTTGAAACAAAGAGGAGCTTGTAGATGGAAAGCTAGGTGTCGATCCCAAAGCACGGAAGCTTGATGAAAGGGGGAGCCTGAAGCTGATAGGAGAAGAGAAAGATTGTTGGATACTTACAATGTTACAACTTGAAAGAAAAGACAGAATGATCAAGACTGAAGACATGTCATATTGAAGAATAGTCACTGAAGACTTCATCAATATCCGAGGGGGAGTCTGTTAGTGCATTACGTATATTGACTTCGTCTTGTATCATGTGTTATAATAGGGTAGGTTAGAATATCCAGTGCACGAGATTTGAGAGTCGAAAGTTAAAAGTTAAAGAGCTGATTTCGCTCATATGGACAATGTCCATAAAAGCGAAATCATAAGCTAGTGATTTCGCTTTTATGGCATGTTCACAAAAGCGAAATCAGCACTACTATATAAGGCGCACATGTTAGTTCATTCAGGACGCATCTTTCAGAATTGTAACGAAGTGCTGCCGGTTTTCTGTCAGGTTGTAATAGATGTTAAAAGCAATATAATTGACAGATCTTAAAGTATCAAGTTGTTTCTGTGTTTGGTTCTCTGATTTCGCCTTTGAACTGGACTTAAAGCTCTTCTGATCGACTCAATCGGGTCAAACAACGATCCAACAAAGAGGGAGTGCAAAAACCGCGAAGCAAGTGGAGCTCAAAATCCGTTCAACAACAACAATGATTACTATCGGAAGGCGATTTATCATCAAGTCGCTCAACAACAACAAGAACCGCAAGTGGCTCATGGACGAAAAGTGATTGAAGAATCTTCAAAGAGAGCTTGTATGGTGAATCAGGACGATCAAAAGCCAACTGAAGGATTCAATTGGGACAAATATATCTCAGCTGATAACAAAGCATGCCTGATTAACCAAGATGACGAAAAATTGCCTGAAGGTTTTAGCTGGGCAAATTTCAATTGGGATGATTATGATCCAAACAAAGATTCAAATCACAAAGTGTATGTCGCTCGAGTTGAAGAAGATAGTGATGATGATCGTGAGTATTGGTCAAGAAGAATGGCAGATCATTTGAAAATGATGGCAGAAAGTGATAGTGATGACGATAAAGCCAAAAAGAAAAAGAAAAAGGTCAAAACACCGGTCAGTAGTGATGATGAAGCTGTTCCAGTGTTAAAGAAAAAAGTGAAAGATATTCCAAAGTTCAAAGTTGATAAAGAAGTTGATGCTAAAAAGATTCCTGTGAAGTGTGACACTTGTGAAGCTATAAAGAAGCAGAACAGCACATTGATTTATAACTTAAACAGTTTGAAGGAATCTTATGATGTCCTGAACAAAGCTATGAATCAATACAATCAAACAAGTGAAGAACAGGCAACGGCAATGAAGACGCTTCAGGGAGCTTTCATGATAAAACAGAAAGTTGTGAACAACTACATTGAAAAATGTGCTGTGTTAGAGCAGAAACTTGAAACACAAAGGATTGAGACTGAAAGAGTTAATCGTTTGTTGAAAAGTTACTCATGTACTTCTTATGTCATTGACAGGATTTATCCAACAGTTGAGGGCATGAAGGCATTTGAAGATGATGAAGTAACTGAAGAACAGAAAGTTTGTGAAGAAAAGACTCCTGTGAAGAAAGAAAAGAAGAAAAATATCAAAGCAAAGACATCTGGTAAGAAACAAGGTTTCAGTTACAACAAGTGTCCATCCCCGCTTGAAAATGGATATTCTCCGAGAAATCCAAATTCAGAAAGAGTCAAAAAGGCAACAAATTTACAGTGGGAGTCGGAGTCTTCAGTTAACTTACCAGAAAATATTGATGTTACATTTACATCGTCTGACACTGATCATGAGTCCGAGTTAATAAAAAAGGTGGTCGATCAGGTGTTGGATAAAGATGAAACCGAGGAGTCAAAGTCGGAGTCTAGTTCAGAGTCAAAGTCTAAGTCCAGCATTCCGAGTCAAACCGACAAACAGGGCAAAAGGGTTTACAATAAAGAATTCCTGTTATCAAAGTCTAATTTGAATGACGAAACGTTTAAAGTTGCATATACTTTGAATGATTCTGACAAATTATATTTTGATGAGGAATTTCCAATAAGAGGTGTTAAACCTGAAATGATTAAAAAGGTTTTCAAACTAACAGAAATTAATATTTCTGAAATAAAAGATGTAAATCTTAATGATAAACCTAAAAAATACACCTCAAGAGTTCAACAAAGAGAAAACAAGAAAAAGGGTTACTGTTCTGGTTCTAGTTTTCCAAAGAAACCAAACCATAACGGTAATTTCAAAAAGAAAGGTCTTGGATTTATTCCACCAAGAAATTATAAAAATGAAAAATATGCTAGAGATTTTAAATCAAAAATGACATTTGTTTCAGGTACATCTACTGAAGAAGAAAAAGAAAATCTATTCAGAAATCAGTCAAACAAAGAATTCCTTGCTAACAAGCAAGAAGAGTTGAAGTATGCTGATCAGATGAAAGAAACGAGAACCTGTTTCCAATGCAACACTGTTGGTCATATTGCCAAGAATTGTTTCAATGCAATACAATCAAAACTGGGAGTTTCTTGTAAACTAAAAGAAAAGGAAGTTGTGTTTGAACCACCAATTGACCGATCCAAACTTTTCAAAAATTCAAAATTTGAGATTGGTGAATGTTCAAACAGATTTTACAAGAGATGGGTGAATTCTGACAACCAAAAATGGGTTGTTAAGAAATTGGTTGATAGTTCTAGCAATGATTCTGATTCATCAAAATTAGAGGAGCTATCTTCTGGCGATGAATCTGATTCCACAAAATCAGAGGAGCCACAAATTGAATCAAAAGGTTAGAATTCAGTTCCTCCAATGGATGATGTCCATTTTCCACCATTGAGGGCTGAAAATTTCAAACAAAAAGTTGGTAAGGTCGAGATTTCAAATCAATTCTTTTCTGAAAAGAAAGAATTTGATGTTGAAAAAGCATTTAACTCCAAAGTCCATAACATTTTTGGTAAAATGGTTGACAGGAAGGTCAAAGGAGTTAAGGAGTTTTATGAGAAGAAGATGAAGAAAGACAAAATTGAACCATCCCTGGTTTGTGACTGGGATGGTACATACTACGAACAGTAAGTCTCTGGACTTGCCGGAGCTCCCAGGTTGGTAAGAGTGGAGCAGGAATCGGCATCTATCTTTCTTGGTTGGTAATCATACAAGTGGTAAAGATGGTAAAGTACAGGTGATACTTTAAATTGTTAGTTTCTTACAAGTGGTATGGTTGATGAATGAACCTACAGTGGTTGAAGAAGATTTACCCTTGCAAGTGGTTAATCAAGGTCATTAATTTGAACTTGATTGGATCACACATACATGTGATATGTTGAAAGACAATATGATGAACAAAACCCCTAACCTACAAGTGGTTTTATAAAATCAACAAAACTAATTTTCTGGAAAAACCATTTGATTAAAACAAACTTAAGTGTTTTGAAATCACAATGGGAAAATAGTTTGTTGAAAGGGGGAGTTCTGATTGTTTATGTCAAGTGGATGGCGATTTGAAGTGATTCGATATCAGTTGTCACTTTATTGTATAGTTTGTTTTCAGATTTCATAAAATGTGTTTGCATTTTAGGGGGAGTAGTAAATTTATAGAAAATCCAAAAACATTTGAAAATTTGAAAAAGACAAAAACGTGATAAAATGAAAAATGAGTTTTTGTGTCAAAGAAGAGGAAATGATAATACATCAGTGGACTATCACAACATGCTAAAGAAATGGAAAGTTAACAAGTGATAAACGGTCTCACTGATGATGTGCCAGTAGGTTTTTGCACATTTAGTAGATTGTGACGAGATATAAACCTAAATTCAAACTTGCTTATATCGTGGGTAACATCTCTCGGATATATGGGTAACCCCCGAAATCTTGTTTGAAAGGTCCCTCTTTCTGAGATACTAGGTCTTTATACTCAGTGATATCTGGGGTATTATCCCCGGACTTCTGATAATGCGGAAGCAATGGACTAGTCCCCGGAGAATACTTTACGCTTGCTTGAAATATAGCACCGCTCTCAGCATAAAATGACGAGACAATAAAATTGCTAATCAATGTTGTTGTAAAAAAGATCCTCTAAAGGGGACCCACCTTAAGTCGAAGTCGTCATCTCTCTGCTGAACGGAAGTTCTGACCTGAGCTCTCACGGTTCTTCGCAATTTAACCCCTTACAGATATCATCTGTGGTATACTCACCTGTAAGACTGAATATTGGGATCTGGATACGGGAGTATATTCTGAGGTGGAACACATGATTAAGTTTAAGTTGCTTAAGACATTAATAATCGTATCTCGAAACAGTTGAAATTTGTGTGAAAATTTAAGTGGATCAGTATACTGACAATCTAAGTGAATCGTTTAGAACTTAAAATGTTTAAAGCTTAACGGTGTTGGTGATTTGTCTTAAAAACTAATATGATCCTCTTACACAAACTCAAAAAAATAGTGTCTGTAAATATTTCTTTACTGCATTTCATTTACTTCAAAAATCCAAAAAGATTTTCAGTGTGTTTTAGCATAAAATTTTTGAAATATTCAAAAAGATTTTCGACAACTGGTATTGAAGAGCTGATTTTCAAAATTCCGAGTGATAAACATGATGACAACTGGTTTGGGAAAGAATTGAGCAGTTTGTGAGGGAGAGTCTGAATTTAAAAGATAAAAAGTTTTTGAAATGAACATGATATTCTTGGAAATGGTTCATCAAAGATTGTAGTTGATAAATCATTCTAAGATTTGCTCTACAAGTGGTAAACAGAGTATAAATTTTATCAAATTGTAAAATTTATTGTGAGCTAGAGGATGTGCAGGTTTCTGAGTGATAGAGAGCTAGGTTCCGATACCTGAGGACTTTGTGATTTTTACTAGCCAGACTGTGATCCCAGCAAATCGAAAGGGAGAGTCTGAAGACATTCGAGTAGAGATTGTTCGTGGAAAATTTGTTGGTGCTGAAGAAAAGATGTAAGAGCCAGAGATCCTGGATATGTAGAGAGAGATTAAGGACGCTTTACAGTGTTAGATATTTCAGAGTAGTTCGAGAGGACTGATAAAGAATGAAGATTGTGAAGACTAGACACTTAAGACTCGTCAACATCTGAGGGGGAGTCTGTTGGTGCATTCATCTGTCGACTTCGTCTTATATCAAGTCTTGGTTGTGTTGCGGATCTGATCAAGCATGATGGCATCATATTCAATGATGACATCATAAAAGTGACATCATTATTGCAACATACATGAAAAAGCATGCATATACGAATCATATTTCTAATTTCGCATGAAAGGTTTGTAAATAATTCCGTACGGAATTAATTTCCTAATTTCGTATGAGTTGACAAGTACCTAGGTTCGTGCGGAATTAATAGGCTATATATAGGTGGTTCATGTTTGTCATTTGTAACGGAATTACATAGTGATACCGAGGTGCTGCCGGTTTGCCTACTGATTGTAAATAGTGTTATATCAGTATACAAGGCGTTTAAAGTGTGAATCAAGCTGTTTCTATGTCTATACGTCTGTTTCCGCCTTTCGTATAGATACGAACTCTTTTGATCGACTCATTTGGGTCACAAATCGATCCCACACTTCTTCACAACAAACTTGGAAGCCAAAATCTGAGATTAAGACATCAAATGTTGAAAAACCAAAGGTTTCTGATTCTGAAAAACAATCATATCAACCAAATCGGTTAAGATGAATGTACCTTTGGATCTTTATGAGAAACTTGAGAAACAAACTTCTACCCCTCCAGGGAAGAAGTATGTTCCAAAGAAAGACCAACCATCTGGTCAACCTCCGAAAAATGAATTCTTTTTGTATAAAGAGGTTGAGGTTGGATCTAAAGAAAGCTTGAAAATGAATGACAAGAATTTCCCACCACTTTACACCACGAAAACCCACATTAACGTCAAGCTACCTGAGTCAAAAGAGGCTTGGGTTGCTTCAAAATCTAACTAAGTGTTTGTGAAATATGCAGGAGCTCCCGAGATCTATCTCACGGTGGATTATGGATAGTGGAGCTTCCAGGCACATGACAGGGAGAAAAACCCTGCTTTACGATGTTAGAGGGTTCAACGGTGGATACGTCGATTTCGCTGGTAATCAAGGAGGACGTATTGTTGGTGAAGGGACATTATCAAATGCTGTAATCACGTTTGAAAGAGTCAATTACATAGCTGAGCTGGAGAACAATCTTCTTAGAATTTCTTAAATTTGTGATAGAATGTATTCGACACATTTCACTTATAAGGAATGTCTAATCCTGAAGCCGGGGTTTGTCATCCCCGAGGAGTGGATCATCATGAGAGCACCACGAGTTAATGATCTGTACGTGTTGGATATGAGCGTTGCTACGACTACTACGGGTCAAACTCATTACTTCATGTTAAGAGCTACTGAAAAGAAGTCAGTGTTGTGGCACCGGAAAATGGGCCACATTCACCTACGCAAGATGAACCACCTGGTGCATAACAACTTGGTAAAAGGTGTTCACTTGAAGAGTTTTCATCTTGAGGGGGAGTGTATTAGTTGCATCAAAGGAAAACAACGAAAGAAATTCCATCCTGGTAAAAAGATGAACTCTGTCTCGAAGCCGCTGGAGAGACTTCACATGGATCTCTTTGGTCCTATGAAGGTCAAGAGTATTACGGGCGATCTCTATTGCCTCGTAGTCACTGATGACTATTCGAGATTCTCGTGGGTGACATTTATGAAGACAAAAGACGAAACATTTGAGAGTTTGCTGAGATTATTTAGAAAGATTGAGAATATGTACCGAACACGAATTCGAAGATTAAGAAGTGACAACAGTACGGAATTTAAGAATAACAGAATGGAGGAATTCTGTGATCGACGAGGTATATTGCAAGAGTTCAACACACCTTACACTCCGTAACAGAATGGAGTTGCAGAAAGAAAGAACAGATCGCTGATCGAAATGACGAGAACGATGCTAGCTGATTCCTTGTTACCAATTAATTTCTGGGCAGAAGCAGTATCAGCCGCTTGCTATACACTCAACAGGGTACTTACTGTGAAGAAGCATAACAATACATGTTTCGAGTTGATCAACAATCGCAAGCCTAATCTAGAGTATTTAGAGCCGTTCGGGTCTCCCTGCACTGTTCTAGATCCTGATGGCAAGTTTGGTTCAAAGAGCATTGAAGGTATCTTCGTGGGATATGCTAGTCCACTCAGAAGAGTCTTTGTTCCATGTCTGAAGAAGATCTTTGAAGCACAGCATGTTGAATGTCAAAGTTATACAATGCCTCCACAGAAGCCCGCAGACTCATGGCGATTCAACTACGATACCTTATGGGATTCATTCGAGTTAGAAGAAGAGCCAGAGTTCTTTGATGATTTAGATATTTTAAGAGAATATGAAGCATCTCAAGGAAGATTTCTAGAAAGGTCTTCTACACGTCAACGACAAACTTTCAATGATGATGAAGCTGGTCCAAGTCATGCTGGAGATAATGATGAAGTTCAGCAAATTCCGACTACTTCGGAACGCGAACCTGCTCCTGAAAATCAGACGGTGGTCAATGATGATAATTTAGAATCTGATGATAGGCCAACATTTGATCGTGGTGATTCAGAGTCTGAGGGGGAGCAAATCCAATCTTTAGATCAGACAATTCTTGACAATGAACAAGTTGCGGATCTGAACGTTACTAATTTGGAAGGCGAGGTGGATGTTCCTGGCGAAGTTATGCCGAGGACTCTTTCATACCATCCCGAGGAATTGATAATAGGAGAGCTGCAGTCAGGCGTTCGCACCAGAAGACAAATTGACCATGGCCTTACTTGCTTTTATACTAAAGTTGCTCCTTTACAAACAGAATTTTCACTCAGTTGTTTCAATTTGCAAATTGAGCCGCGAACCTACAAGGAAGCACTGACTGAAGATTCATGGGTAAACGCAATGCAGGAGGAGCTGAGTCAGTTTGAAAAGCTTGGTGTATGGAAACTTGTGGATCTGCCTGATGGTCATAGGAAAATAAACACGAAGTGGGTGTTTAAGTGTAAGAGAGATGACCGAGAGGTTATTGTTCGAAACAAAGCTCGACTCGTGGTCCAGGGATTCAGTCAGCAAGAGGGGATAGACTTCACAGAGGTTTATGCTCCGGTTGCTCGTCTTGAAGCTATCAGAATTTTCCTAGCTTTCGCTTCATGGAAGGGATTCAAAGTATATCAGCTAGATATCAAATCGACATTTCTATACGGCAAGGTGAAAGAGGAAGTATATGTCAGTCAGCCACCGGGCTTTACTGACCCAATCCACAAAGACAAGGTTTACCTGCTAGACAAAGCGCTGTATGGTTTGCATCAGGCCCCGAGAGCCTGGTGCGAGACACTCTCCTAACACTTGCTTGCCAACAACTTTATCAGAGGAAAAGTGGATGCTACCCTCTTCACAAAAGAAGTCGATGGGCACTTACTGATTGTACATATTTACGTTGATGATATAATCTTTGGGTCAACAAATGAAGAACTCTGCAAAGATTTTGAAAAGGTGATGAAGCAGAAGTTCGAAATGTCGTAAATGGGTGAGATGAAGTTCTTCTTAGGGCTGCAAGTCGACCAAATGCCTGAGGGAACTTTCATACATCAGACAAAGTACGTTCACGACGTTCTAGAGAAATTCGGAATGTCCGGAACTGCACCGATGTCCACCCCATTAGCAACCAATCATGGTATCAACCCTGATCTCACCGGAGAGAAGGTGGACGAGACGCTTTACCGCTCAATGATCGGTTCGCTGATGTATTTGACAGCACCCAGACCCGATATCATGTACCCAACTTGCCTCGCGGCCCGATATCAGTCGAGTCCTAGAGCTTCACACATGACCATCGTCAAGAGGATTCTACGCTACCTGAAAGGAACTCCAACACTGGGGTTGTGGTATCCCAAAGATGGTGACTTCACGCTCGAAGGATACTCTGATTCTGGCTTCGGTTGCTGCAAAGTTAATGCTAAATCAACAACTGCAGGATGCCAATTTTTCGGACCCCGATTGGTCACATGGCAATGTAAGAAGCAAACCTCTGTTGCTTTATCAACATGTGAAGCAGAGTACGTATCTGCCAGCAGCTGCTGCTCGCAGATCCTGTGGATCCAGCAACAGATGCGCGATTACAGTTTGAAATTTCTTACTTCACCTATTTTTGTTGATAATGAGGCAGCTATAAACATAACAAAGAATCCGGTACATCACGCTAAAACCAAACATATAGAAATTCGCCATCACTTCATACGCGACTATTATGAAAAGAAGTTGATACGAATTGACAAAATCCACACCGACGAACCAAAGGTAGATTTACATACCAAAGCTTTCGACAAAGCTCGTTTTCAATATCTTTTAAAACTAAATGGTATGAAATTGTTGTCGGATGTGGAGAAAATCATTGGCGTTGATGAGGAAACCCAGGCAGATGATGTTGAGAAGCAGACTGCTTTGGTTTGTCGTATTTTTAGTTGTTTTAGTATTTAGGGGGAGATAGATAACATTTTCATAAAATACAAAAACAATAAAAAAATGCAAAAATCCAAAAACATGAGATATTTTCAAAATCCAAAAACAATAGAAAACCCAGAAAGAGTTTGTGTAAAAAAGGGGAAATGATAGTACATCAGCTAGACAGTTACAGTATGCTAAAGATATGTAATGTTTAAAAGGTGTTAAGCAGTCTCGCTGATGATACGCCGATAGGTTTTTGCACACTTAGTAGATTTTTCAGGATATAAACTAAAATAACACAACTTGCTTATTTCGTGGGGAACATCTCTCGGATATATAAGTAACCCCTGAAATCTTGTTTGAAGGGCTTTCTATTTCTGACATACTAGGTCTATGTGCGTAATGATATCTGGGGTATTATACCGGGACTTCTGATTTTACAGAAGCAATAGCCTAGTCCTCGTATAATACTCTGCACTGTTTTAATCCTAAAGCCTACCCTCAGCATAAAAAATGATGAAACATTGAAAAATGCTAATCATGTGCTGTTGAAGAAAAGATCCCCAACCGGGACACACCGAAAGTCGAGCCACCATCTCTTTATCTGAACGGAAGTTCTAACCTGAGCTCTCATGGACCAAAGCTTTCGACAAAGCTCGTTTTCAATATCTTTTAAAACTAAATGGTATGAAATTGTTGTCGGATGTGGAGAAAATCATTGGCGTTGATGAGGAAACCGAGGCGGATGATGTTGAGAAGCAAACTGCTTTGGTTTGTCGTATTTTTAGTTGTTTTAGTATTTAGGGGGAGATAGATAACATTTTCATAAAATACAAAAACAATAAAAAAAATGAAAAAATCCAAAAACATGAGATATTTTCAAAATCCAAAAACAATAGAAAACCCAGAAAGAGTTTGTGTAAAAAAGGGGAAACGATAGTACATCAGCTAGACAGTTACAGTATGCTAAAGATATGTAATGTTTAAAAGGTGTTAAGCAGTCTCGCTGATGATACGCCGATAGGTTTTTGCACACTTAGTAGATTTTTCAGGATATAAACTAAAATAACACAACTTGCTTATTTCGTGGGGAACATCTCTCGGATATATAAGTAACCCCTGAAATCTTGTTTGAAGGGCTTTCTATTTCTGACATACTAGGTCTATGTGCGTAATGATATCTGGGGTATTATACCGGGACTTCTGATTTTGCGGAAGCAATAGCCTAGTCCTCGTATAATACTCTGCACTGTTTTAATCCTAAAGCCTACCCTCAGCATAAAAAATGATCAAACATTGAAAAATGCTAATCATGTGCTGTTGAAGAAAAGATCCCCAAACGGGACACACCGAAAGTCAAGCCACCATCTCTTTATCTGAACGGAAGTTCTAACCTGAGCTCTCATGGACCAAAGCTTTCGATAAAGCTCATTTTCAATATCTTTTAAAACTAAATGGTTTAAAATTGTTGTCGGATGTGGAGAAAATCATTGGCGTTGATGAGGAAACCGAGGCAGATGATGTTGAGAAGCAGACTGCTTTGGTTTGTCGTATTTTTAGTTGTTTTAGTATTTAGGGGGAGATAGATAACATTTTCATAAAATACAAAAACAATAAAAAAAACGCAAAAATCCAAAAACATGAGATATTTTCAAAATCCAAAAACAATAGAAAACCCAGAAAGAGTTTGTGTAAAAAAGGGGAAACGATAGTACATCAGCTAGACAGTTACAGTATGCTAAAGATATGTAATGTTTAAAAGGTGTTAAGCAGTCTCGCTGATGATACGCCGATAGGTTTTTGCACACTTAGTAGATTTTTCAGGATATAAACTAAAATAACACAACTTGCTTATTTCGTGGGGAACATCTCTCGGATATATAAGTAACCCCTGAAATCTTGTTTGAAGGGCTTTCTATTTCTGACATACTAGGTCTATGTGCATAATAATATCTGGGGTATTATACCGGGACTTCTGATTTTGCGGAAGCAATAGCCTAGTCCTCGTATAATACTCTGCACTGTTTTAATCCTAAAGCCTGCCCTCAGCATAAAAAAATGATGAAACATTGAAAAATGCTAATCATGTGCTGTTGAAGAAAAGATCCCCAAACGGGACACACCGAAAGTCGAGCCACCATCTCTTTGTCTGAACGGAAGTTCTAACCTGAGCTCTCATGGACCAAAGCTTTCGACAAAGCTCGTTTTCAATATCTTTTAAAACTAAATGGTATGAAATTCTTGTCGGATGTGAAGAAAATCATTGGCGTTGATGAGGAAACCGAGGCGGATGATGTTGAGAAGCAGACTACTTTGGTTTGTCGTATTTTTAGTTGTTTTAGTATTTAGGAGGAGATAGATAACATTTTCATAAAATACAAAAACAATAAAAAAAATGCAAAAATCCAAAAACATGAGATATTTTCAAAATCCAAAAACAATAGAAAACCCAGAAAGAGTTTGTGTAAAAAAGGGGAAATGATAGTACATCAGCTAGACAGTTACAGTATGCTAAAGATATGTAATGTTTAAAAGGTGTTAAGCAGTCTCGCTGATGATACGCCGATAGGTTTTTGCACACTTAGTAGATTTTTCAGGATATAAACTAAAATAACACAACTTGCTTATTTCGTGGGGAACATCTCTCGGATATATAAGTAACCCCTGAAATCTTGTTTGAAGGGCTTTCTATTTCTGACATATTAGGTCTATGTGCGTAATGATATCTGGGGTATTATACCGGGACTTCTGATTTTGCGGAAGCAATAGCCTAGTCCTCGTATAATACTCTGCACTGTTTTAATCCTAAAGCCTACCCTCAGCATAAAAAATGATGAAACATTGAAAAATGCTAATCATGTGCTGTTGAAGAAAAGATCCCCAAACGGGACACACCGAAAGTCGAGCCACCATCTCTTTGTCTGAACGGAAGTTCTAACCTGAGCTCTCATGGACCAAAGCTTCCGACAAAGCTCGTTTTCAATATCTTTTAAAACTAAATGGTATGAAATTGTTGTCGGATGTGGAGAAAATCATTGGCGTTGATGAGGAAACCGAGGCAGATGATGTTGAGAAGCGGACTGCTTTGGTTTGTCGTATTTTTAGTTGTTTTAGTATTTAGGGGGAGATAGATAACATTTTCATAAAATACAAAAACAATAAAAAAAATGCAAAAATCCAAAAACATGAGATATTTTCAAAATCCAAAAACAATAGAAAACCCAGAAAGAGTTTGTGTAAAAAAGGGAAAATGATAGTACATCAGCTAGACAGTTACAGTATGCTAAAGATATGTAATGTTTAAAAGGTGTTAAGCAGTCTCGCTGATGATACGCCGATAGGTTTTTGCACACTTAGTAGATTTTTCAAGATATAAACTAAAATAACACAACTTTCTTATTTCGTGGGGAACATCTCTCGGATATATAAGTAACCCCTGAAATCTTGTTTGAAGGGCTTTCTATTTCTGACATACTAGGTCTATGTGCGTAATGATATCTGGGGTATTATACCGGGACTTCTGATTTTGCGGAAGCAATAGCCTAGTCCTCATATAATACTCTGCACTGTTTTAATCCTAAAGCCTACCCTCAGCATAAAAAATGATGAAACATTGAAAAATGCTAATCATGTGCTGTTGAAGAAAAGATCCCCAAACGGGACACACCGAAAGTCGAGCCACCATCTCTTTGTCTGAACGGAAGTTCTAACCTGAGCTCTCATGGACCAAAGCTTTCGACAAAGCTTGTTTTCAATATCTTTTAAAACTAAATGGTATGAAATTGTTGTCGGATGTGGAGAAAATCATTGGCGTTGATGAGGAAACCGAGGCAGATGATGTTGAGAAGCAGACTGCTTTGGTTTGTCGTATTTTTAGTTGTTTTAGTATTTAGGGGGAGATAGATAACATTTTCATAAAATACAAAAACAATAAAAAAAAAATCCAAAAATCCAAAAACATGAGATATTTTCAAAATCCAAAAACAATAGAAAACCCAGAAAGAGTTTGTGTAAAAAAGGGGAAATGATAGTACATCAGCTAGACAGTTACAGTATGCTAAAGATATGTAATGTTTAAAAGGTGTTAAGCAGTTTCGCTGATGATGCTGATGATACGCTGATAGGTTTTTGCACACTTAGTAGATTTTTCAGCATATAAACTAAAATAACACAACTTGCTTATTTCGTGGGGAACATCTCTCGGATATATAAGTAACCCCTGAAATCTTGTTTGAAGGGCTTTCTATTTCTGACATACTAGGTCTATGTGCGTAATGATATCTGGGGTATTATACCGGGACTTCTGATTTTGCGGAAGCAATAGCCTAGTCCTCGTATAATACTCTACACTGTTTTAATCCTAAAGCCTACCCTCAGCATAAAAAATGATGAAACATTGAAAAATCCTAATCATGTGCTTTTGAAGAAAAGATCCCCAAACGGGACACACCGAAAGTTGAGCCACCATCTCTTTGTCTGAACGGAAGTTCTAACCTGAGCTCTCATGGACTCGCATTACCCGTCACAGATATCATTATTGTATGTTCACCTGTAAGACTGAATATAGGAGTCTGGATACGAGAGTATATTCTGAGGTGGGACACGCGTATAAGTTAAGATCTTAAAACACTTAAATCGTATCCTGAATAGTTGAAATTTGTGTGAAAATTTAAAAGGATCAGTATATCGGCAATCTAAGAGAATTGTTTAATACTTAGTGTGTAATCAGCTCAACGGTACTTGTAACCTGTCGGTAGCTGATATGATCCCCTAACACGCTCACCAAAATATGTTTGTAAATATTTACTTTTACGGCATTTCATTTCATTTCTATTTAGCTTTCAAAAATCCAAAAAGATTTCATAGTTTTCTTATTTAATCTTTCTTAAAATCCCAAAAAGATTTTACATTTCTGCTTTAGTTTTGCGACAAACCAAGTTAGAAAGCTGATCTTCAGACTCGTTGTCATGAAGCGGAGCAAGAAAGTTTCTGAAATGGACAACAGGGTTGGGAGCTAATCTTGAAAAATCTTGAGAAATTCAAAGTCAAAACAAGTTCATTAATTTGACACTTGTAAATTTTTCATGAAAATGTGCTTGAAAAGTTTAAACAAAATGTTGGTTTGTTTCATTTTGGGTTAGCCAAGGTCATTAACTTGGACTTGGTAGACAAATTAAGTGCCTAGGGTCATTAACTTGGACCTAGATACTTAAGTGGATTTCTAAAACTGACCAAATCTGATAAAATGGCAAAAAATCAAAAGGTCAAAACATCAAAAGTCAAAGAGAGGTGTTTGGATCGGATGACAATCCGATCGGATGGCCATCTGACACTTGGTCACCCCTATATATAGAAGTCAAATGCTTTCAGTAAACCTTTACTCGATCGGGCGACCATCCGACACTCTCTCAAACACTCTCACTTTCTTGATCTGATTTTCACATTCTTGCTTTCCACACTACATTGGATTGTTGGCACACTCAACCTTCACAATGGGAAAGGTAAGATTTCAAACTTTTAACTGTTAATTTGATAGGTTTTTGAATGTCGGCGACTGTCGGACCTAAAACTTTAGATCTAGGAAATTTTAATCATGTTTGATAGATTTTGAACATAAGGTTTTGTTCACAGGCCTTAGATCTATAGGTTTACCGTCTCAATTTGTACAAAAACATGTTAGATCTAGAGATTTGATGAATAGAGACGTTCGGCTATCGGTGCATATAAAGTGAAATTAAACCAAATCTAGGCTGAGTTAGAGAAAAATGAACATAAGGTTTTGATCATCGGCGAATTCTCTACGTAGATCTGTGATCAATTTTGAGAATTAACTTAGAAAATTTTTGGTGTTCATAATCTGTTCAAGGTGTTCTTCAATGTTCAAGGATCGAGTGGCAACTCGATCGGATGGCCATCCGATCCAATGCACTTAATGTTTTGAAATTTCCTAAGTGTTTACCTTGAAATCTGTGCCTTTACATGTTAAACAGTTGTTTTGGAAAGAATGGCAACTCGATCGGATGGCAATCCGATCCAAAACACACCTTCATAAGACTGTTCATCATGGTGCTTTCTTGTCATTGATCGAGTGGTAATCCGATCGGGTGGCAATCCGATCGGATAGCCATCTGATCCACATCATTATGTTTTGAGATATTCATTGTGCTATCTTGTCAATGGTCGAGTGGCAATCCGATCGGACGGCAATCCGATCGGACGGCAATCCGATCGGATGGCCATCCGATCGGATGGCCATCCGATCCACTTCACATAACGACAACATTTTTCATCAACTGTTCAAATTTGTCACAATGATCGAGTGGCAATCCGAAAGGGTGACAATCCGATCGGATGGCCATCCGATTCATGCCAAATACACAGAATGTTGACTTGTCAAGGATCGAGTGACAATCCGATCAGATGACAATCCGATCGGATGGTCATCCGATCCATGGCATTCACTCTCAACGGTTGACTGGTCAAAGAGCTTATCTGTTTTTCACATGGATCGAGTGACAATCCGATCGGATGGCCATCCGATCCATATGCACTTGGTTTGATTATTCATTGCAAAAGATGGTTCATCGGATCGGGTGGCAATCCGATCGGATGACCATCTGATCCTCAGTACTGTATAGAGTGTGAGTTCCAGAGTTAGAAAATTTTTTAAAGTTTTCAAATTTTGTCACATGTCACTTTCTGTCTCGAATTTTGTGCAAATGCTAATGATAATTATTCTTGCAGGGAAGAGCATCAGACTGGGATAAATCTCACAACATTTACTGTCTGTTGGATGCACACTATACAGACAATACTCCTTTTAAAGTAATGGCAAAATTTTTGAGGGAGAGTAGGATTAATAAGGCCTTAACCGATAGAACAATAGTGTATGAATCACATGTGAGAAGGTTTTGGGATTCGGTGAGGTATGATAAGGACGAAAAGATGATATGTTCAGCTGTTAGAAAGAAGGATGAGAATGGTAAAGATATAGATGTTGAAATTAAGTTTGATGTGGGAAATTTAAGATGAGTTTTGGAGTTAGGAGATTCTGATAATGATCCTATCATTATTCCTGAACGATTGTGCAAGGGTTTGTGGTGCAGAATGGGTTTTACAGGACACTTGAACGGGAAATATCTTAAGACTATGTTTAGTACACCTTATAAGTTCCTAATTCACTGCATAGTGCATGCTTTGTCACATCGAAAGGGTGCTTATGATGAGACATCTGATTATATCATGAATATCATTACTTGCTTGGTGCTGAACAGGCCATATAATGTATCTCAAGTGATATTTGACCATATGGTAGACAATGTAGGAAGTGGAAGTGGAAAGTACATTATGTATCCCAGGTTTATCCAGATGATGATAGATGATCAATTTAAAGATCTTCAAAAGGATCATGCTGATATATTAGGACTACGAAACATGACAGCTGATACTTTGAGCAGATTATCTAAAGGTCCTGAACAAAGGGGAAAGAGAATGATCTGCAGGATTGATAATCCAGCATATGTTGCTCCTGAAAACGATGCATGGAGACATGAAAACAGCAACTCAGACAATGAAGATGATAGATTGAGGGAGATGAATGAGAAAAAGCTTCGATACTGGTTTGTGAAAGATGGCAAAAGAAAGAGAACACCGAAGACATCTCCAGCTGTGCCTATTCCTAAAGTGTCATCACCAAAGACAGTTATTAAGGGGCCTTCAAAGAAATCATCACCAAGGTTGATTGATGAGACAGTGATAGAACCATCAGAAGTTCTTCAACAAGGAGTTGATATATTGAAAGATTCACTTGAAAGTTTTCTAAAGAAGAATGAGGAAGCAACTGCTGAGAAAGTTCAAAGTTCAAGTATTCAAGTTGAAAGTGTTAAAGGAAAGGAGCCTGAAGGTGTTGCTCGCGATGATTCAATTGATGCTGACGATGAATCAACAGAAACAGAGCCAGAGATTGATATGGCAAAAGTTGGTCATGGAAAGGTTCAGTTGAAAAAGAAGCCTCAGAAGAAAAGAAAAGGGTCTGATGGAGAAGATTCTACATATACTCCAACAGCCATTGAGAAAAAGAAACTAAGGATAAAGCGTAAAGCAGTTCAGACAGGCGTCATTCCGAGGAATGTGAGGGCAAGAAAAGGAAGTGCTTCTATGCATGAAAGCCAAAGCGGAAAAAGTGAAAAACACGTTGAAACTTCTAAGGGTCCTGAAGCTGAAAAAGTTCAAAGTGTTGAAGTTCCTAAGGTTCCAGAAGTTCAAAGTGTTGAAAAGCCTGAAGCTCAAAAGAAAGCTGGTGATGATGATTACGTTGAAGTGAGGGTTTCTACACCACCACCACCACCACCACCAGAAGATCAACCTATTCCATAAGAAGCTTAGTCCTCAAATCCAAAGAAAACAGTTCTTCCAGGTCTATTTGAAGGTTTTCCTAATATTCGAGGTGAACTCAAAGATGATATTCTTCTTGGTGATGAGTTTGATATGTTTCATGATGAGTCTGTCAAAGATTTAAAGAAGAAAGTTAGTATTCTTGAGAAAGAAAAAGCCAAGGGAGAGGCTGAACGTGATGAGTTGAAGAAGCAACTTGAAGAACTTTCTAAAGTGAATGAAGAGATAAAGTCTGTCATGATCAAGCATGCGAAGAAGATAAAGAAAATGGAAGAATATGTTGATGATAATGCAAAGCTATTTGAAGTACTATCAATAGAGATTTCTGATCTATATACGAAGAACAAGAAATTGAATGAGATAAACAAGACGCTAAATCAACTGATAAGTGAACTTCATGAAGCGTCGGCAAATGAATTCAAAGCAATGAAGCTAGAAATGGAAGCACCGAGGGCTGATAAAGTTATGAAGGTTAAACAGCTCAACATGTTGTACACTGTTATGGAACATCATCTTGGTATCGACGTTCAATCCATCTACAACAATATAGAAATCAAAAGAGTTGAGGAACGAAGGATTGAGAGAGAAAAGAGGTTGGCTGAGGAAGCTACTCAAAGAAAGAAAGATGTTATCATAGAGACTCAAGATGCTGGAGGTTCTTCGAGTCAAGCTGATGTTGAAATGGTTGATGTTGAATCTGATCAAGCTCAAGGCTTCGTACTTGTTGGTGAATCTACTTCTTTCTCTTACAACTTTGATGATATAGTTCATCGTGTGCAAGTTGAGCAAAGAAAACAAAAGGCAAAAGAACCTAAAGTGTTATTTTTACGATGGAAAGAAGAAGAGAAAGTGGAAGAGGAAGAAGAGAAAGAGGATGAAGAGATGGATTTTTGGATGAATGAGATCGATAACTATGATCCTCTAAATGATAAAGATGATGATGAAGATCAAGGCTCAACTGGGTTATTAATTGTGAATCCTTCTGTTCAACAGAAGATAGAAGATTTTATGAATGACGAAATCAACGAACAAGAGGAGGATCAACAACAGGAGTCTTCGTCTTCAGGAAAGAAACATGCTGACCAGGTATTCCTCACACAACCTACGGTTATATACTTACATGCTCGAGTTGAGGGGGAGATAGAGGTACCTAGGTCCAGGGCTGAAATGTTAGAGGAATTGGGGTTAGATGATGGAAAGTTTAAGTTTGACATTGAAGATGAGATTCCTTCGTCACCTGAGAAAGAATTTGAATTCAAGTATGCTCAAGAGGCTGATAAGTATAATGAAGTTGTAGTTGAAGAAGGACCGGATTCATCTGATGAAGAAACGGTATTTCATTATGCTGGTGTTGATGAAACGTTTCCTTCTCTTGCTGAAATGTTCAAAGAGCTGAATGAAGATGAAGTTAGAAGAAAGATTATGGAGAAAATCACTACTGAAGGTGTTCCAAGAACTATTCCACGAGAAAATCTTGTTGAAGAAAGAAAGAAATGGTACAAGGTGATGCCCAAGGAAAGAAAGTTTATAAGACCTCTACAATACTTCACGCATGATGCTGATATATCATGGGGAGATATTTTTTTCTTGGGGTTATCTGGAAGATCTACAAGTGTATGCCATCAGACGGGAACAAGGGGTTCAGTACTTCGAATTCTTGTCAGATATTAAAACCCTCCCGTGGTGGGATGTTGAAGAATTGGTGCAGACAAAGAATATCAAGCAGTTTTACTATGGATTGGATGTGAAACAGCATGATCAGCACTTGTGGAACTATATAAAGCAGCAAGCAAAAGCAAGATTTCCAGATTGGAAGTCGCAGTATCCAAAGCAAATTGTTACAATCTTGGAGTCAGGAGAGAAAGATATCACGTTGGATATAAAGCCGCCGAGATGTTTGAAGAATATGCCGCTACGTGCAATGGAACAAGACTTTCATGAAGAATTTCAAGGTTGGTTATATAATCAAAGCACAGCGGAAGCGGTGATCTCTCTGTACGACAAGTCTACTGGTAAATCAAGAAGGATTAGCGTGCTAGATCCTATGTGGCTTATGAACTGTTCGAAGAAGGATATCGACTGCTTATTCTACAACAAAATTGTGTACAAGAAGCCAGATAAAGTGCAAGCTATGCAATATCAGAAAATAGTGGATGTGTGCTTTGCAAAAGACATAAACTCTGGGAGATACTGGAAATCTAAGTGGATAGATTTGGAGATTGATGAGTTCTTGAAGAGGTACAAGCGAAGTCAGAGATTTAAAAAGATTACTGATAAAGCTGCAAGGCTCGGAAGATACAAGTTGATGAGACCTCCACCAACTGACCAGACACCGATTGAGAAAGAAGAAAACAAGATCCCTCGATGGGATAGGAAGCGAGATGGTGATCCTGAATACAGAAAATACTGGAATGAAGTTGGTAGGCCGCTCAGATGAAAGATGCTTGAAGAGAAAGCAGAAAAGAGAAGGCAGAGAGCTAAGGAGAGAAGGCGCAGCAGGAAGACTGAATGAAGACTATGCAGGAAGGAACTACAGCTACATCCAAGGGGGAGTCTGTTAGTACATATGTCTGTAGCTTCCGTCTGCACCGAGTCTTGTATATTTTGTGCTGTGTATGTATTTTTGTATATATATGAACATGTATGTATGTTTGTGTCAGGACAACTCAGGGAACGACACGTAAATGTAAAAGTGAAATCCATCGGACGACGAAGGTCATCCGATCGGATGGCCATCTGATCGGGTGACACTTAACCCTCCCTGGTTGCCTATAAATAGCTTGCTAGTGTTAGATCATTAACACTTTTTGCTGAACTTGTAGCGAAGCTCTGCCAGTCTGAACTTCTACCGGAACCTCTGTATTTTCACCATTTTCTAATAGAATTCAGATGGATTAAACGTTGAACTTGTCGTTGTTGATTCTGTGACATTATCAAGGGATTCCACACCTTGATTCTGATCGATCCAGCCACGTTCTACTCGAACAGATCCTGCGAACACGGCCTAACATTGTCAAATACGCGCAGTATCGCGCGGTACGCGCTCAAACTCGAAAAATAGAGTTTCTTAGCATTTTGATTTATTTTTCCTCACGAACATGATTAAAATTACCATTCTAATCATAACAGACTATTTTTAGGATTTTAACACTGATCGAGTGGTCACCGACGTTCGTTTCGCATTTTATTCGTTACGCGATAAGCGTTTATTTTGTCGTTGCCAAGATAATTTTTTTACCAATGTTTGGATTCACCAACACATTAAATATCACATATAAATATCAAAATCAGTCAAATACAGCCTTTTTATTTATTCATAACACGTGTTACATCTGTACGGTACGGCCTGAAAAGCCGGGTGTCACAAAAACCGTCTCTACCATTTCGGGTTTAACGGGTACACATTGAGACGGAAAGGTTGAGTTTTTGACCAAAAACGTTTTTCCGGCGACATGAGACTAATGGCGTTAGCGTTCTGTTTGTCAGGGTCCTTTGAAGGCCAATATGTGAAAAGATGGGACCGCCAGTGGGAATTTTTGAAGTTAGGACCGTTGCCGGCCAATGGGCAATAGTTGAGATTATTAAAATCCATTATTCCTTTTAGTAAATAGAGAGGAATGACTTGTGAGTGATGTTATGAAATGATTGTGAACCAACCTTTACACCTCTCTGATGAGCTCTATTTATACACGTAAGGAGAAACCCTAGTCTACTATTAGGGGCAAATACATCTATCAAATAATTTCCAATTAACTGAATATGGGCATTAATGTCATTGATCAATTATAATACAAATAACAATAATGGCTACATAAATATATAATTTATAATATATATTCTTACATGTTGAATGTTGTCTTGGCTTTGATTATTTTCCTTCTGTATACTCTCTTGTTGTTGACTATAGTCTAGAGATAAAGTATCAAGCTTGGTGCCATAGGAATGAGGTAGCAATGAAGTGGCGGATCTAGACTAACATTTTAGGGGTAACGTTCAATTTTTTTTAACTGTACTTCATACATCTTTCAAAATAATAACATAAAATTTTAGCGCTAAAACCAGCACTATCTTCGATATCTGATAAACCAAAGATGGGTCAAAACAAGTCGGGTAAAACCTATTCATACCTATTCGCTTAGTGATTTATTGGATAACAAATCAAGTCGTAATATAAACTAATTTTAACCAGATAACAAGTCAAATCATAATATAAATAGGTGACAACTGGATTAAATCAAGTTGTAATATAAACCGCTAATAATCGAACGATATAATCATATTTAAGTAAATATTCGAATAAACATTTTGGAAACCAAAAGACATAA
>JARYGA010040888.1:0-19776 GCA_030545235.1 Helianthus tuberosus | reverse complement strand
TTTTTACTATCTAATCGAGGTTCTCGGCATTGAATGTTCTTCGTAAACTAAATCACACGTGTATAGGTTGACATTTAAGAGATATACAATCAAGAAAATCAAGAGCAATGGTGATATATATGCAGATTGGACACCAAAAAATAAACACTCAAAAAATGGCTACAATTTAAGGAATGTGTTTAGTGAGGCTTCCGATTCCTAATTGATTGAGAAAGGTCTAGTGGTAAGAAAAGCTTCTTATAGGAGGTTGTCAAGTGTTTTCGTTCGACGATTCCATTCTTGGGTGGTTGGTTTGGCCCATGTTCCTGTAACTCGAATCCTAGCCCGGTATATCCCATTTTAGTTTTACACGATTGTGAGCCTTACGCCTTTTTTACTCTCTAATCGAGGTTCTCGGCATTGAATGTTCTTCGTAATCTAAATCACACGTGTATAGGTTGACATTTAAGAGATATACAGTCAAGAAAATCAAGAGCAATGGTGATATATATGCGGATTGGACACCAAAAAATAAACACTCAAAAAATGGCTACAATTTAAGGAATGTGTTTAGTGACGGCTTCAGATTCCTAATTGATGGAGAAAGGTCTGGTGGCAAGAAAAGCTTCTTATAGGAGGTTGTCAAGTGTTTTCGCTCGACGATTCCATTCTTGGGTGGTTGGTTTGGAACTTGTTCCTGTAACTCGAATCCTAGCCCGGTATATCTCATTTTAGTTTTACACCATTGTGAACCTTACGCATTTTTTACTCTCTGATCGAGGTTCTCGGCTTTGAAAACTCTTCGTAAACTAAATCACACGTGTATATGGTGCCATTTAAGAGATATACAGTCAAGAAAATTAAGAATAATGGTGATATATATGCGGATTAGACACCAAAAAATAAACACTCAAATTGATGGTGAACTGTCCGGTGGCAAGAAAAGCTGCTTCTAGGAGGTGGTCAAGTGTTTTCGCTCGACGATTCCATTCTTGGGTGGTTGGTTTGGCCCCTGTTCCTGTAACTCGAATTCTAGCACGGTATATCCCATTTTAGTTTTACACCATTGTGGACCTTAGGCCATTTTTACTCTCTGATCGAGGTTCTCGGCACTAAAAAATCTTCATAAACTAAATCACACGTGTATATGTGAACATTTTAGAGATATACAACAAGGAAAATCAAGAGCAATGGTGATATATATTTGGATTAGACACCAAAAAATAAACACAAAAAATGGCTACAATTTAAGGAATGTGTTTATTGACGGCATCAGATTCCTAATTGAAGGAGAAAGGTCTGGTGGCAAAAAAAGCTACTTCCAGGAGGTTGTCAGTGTTTTCACTCGACGATTCCATTCTTGGGTGGTTGGTTTGGCCCTTGTTCCTGTTACTCGAATCCTTGCCGGGTATATCCCATTTTAGTTTTATAACATTGTGAACCTTACGCCTTTTTTACTCTCTGATCGAGGTTCTCGGCATTGAAAAATCTTCGTAAACTAAATCACACACGTATATATGTGGACATTTAAGAGATATACAATCAAGAAAATCAAGAGCAATGGTGATATATATGCGGATTAGACACCAAAAAATAAACACTAAAAAATGGCTACAATTTAAGGAATGTGTTTAGTGACGGCATCAGATTCCTAATTGATGGAGAAAGGACTGGTGGCAAGAAAAGCTGATTCCAGGAGGTTGTCAAGTGTTTTCGCTCGACAATTCCATTCTTGGGTGGTTGGTTTAGCCCATGTTCCTGTAAATCGAATCCTAGCCAGGTATATCCGATTTTAGTTTTACACCATTATAAACCTTACGCCTTCTCTACTCTCTGATCGAGGTTCTCGTCATTGAAAAATCTTCGTAAACTAAATCACACATGTATATGTTGACATTTAAGAGATATACAGTCAAAAAATAAAGAGCAATGGTGATATATATGCGGATTAGACACCAAAAAATAAACACTCAAAAAATGGCTACAATTTAAGGAATGTGTTTAGTGACGGCATCAGATTCCTAATTGATGGAGAATGGTCTTGTGGGAAGAAAAGCTGCTTCCAGGAGGTTGTCAAGTGTTTTCGCTCGACGATTCCATTCTTGGGTGGTTAGTTTGGCCTTTGTTCTTGTAACTAGAATCCTTGCCCGGTATATCCCATTTTAGTTTTACACCATTGTGAGCCTTATGCCCTTTTTACTATCTAATCGAGGTTCTCGGCATTGAATGTTCTTCGTAAACTAAATCACACGTGTATAGGTTGACATTTAAGAGATATACAGTCAAGAAAATCAAGAGCAATGGTGATATATATGCAGATTGGACACCAAAAAATAAACACTCAAAAAATGGCTACAATTTAAGGAATGTGTTTAGTGAGGCTTCCGATTCCTAATTGATTGAGAAAGGTCTGGTGGTAAGAAAAGCTTCTTATAGGAGGTTATCAATTGTTTTCGCTCGATGATTCCATTCTTGGGTGGTTGGTTTGGAACTTGTTCCTTTAACTCGAATCCTAGCCCGGTATATCCCATTTTGGTTTTACACCATTGTGAACCTTACGCATTTTTTACTCTCTGATCGAGGTTCTAGGCATTGAAAAATCTTCGTAAACTAAATCACACGTGTATATGGTGACATATAAGAGATATACAGTCAAGAAAATCAAGAAGAATGGTGATATATATGCGGATTAGACACCAAAAAATAAACACTGAAAAAACGGCTACAATTTAAGGAATGTGTTTCGTTACGGCATCAAATTCCAAATTGATGGAGAGCGGTTTGGTGGCAAGAAAAGCTGCTTCTAGGAGGTTGTCAAGTGTTTTCGCTCGATAATTTCATTCTTGGGTGGTTGGTTTGGCCCTTGTTCCTGTAACTCGAATCTTAGCAGGGTATATCCCATTTTAGTTTAAACCATTGTGAACCATAGGCCATTTTTACTCTCTAATGGAGGTTCTCGTCTACATATATGTGGATTAGACACCAAAAATTAAACACAAAAAATGGCTACAATTTAAGGAATGTGTTTAGTGACGGCATTAGATTCCTAATTGATGTAGAAAGGTCTGGTGGCAAGAAAAGTTGCTTCCAGGAGGTTGTCAAGTGTTTTCGCTCAAAGATTCCATTCTTGGGTGGTTGGTTTGGCCCATGTTCCGGTAAGTCGAATCCTAGCCCGTTATATCCCATTTTAGTTTTACACCATTGTGAACCTTACGCCTTTTTTACTCTTAGATCGAGGTTCTGGGAATCGAAAAATCTTCGTAAACTAAATCACACGTGTATATGTTGACATTTAAGAGATATACAATAAAGAAAATCAAGAGCAATGGTGATATAT
The DNA here is from genome assembly GCA_030545235.1 of Helianthus tuberosus. Taxonomy (NCBI): domain Eukaryota; kingdom Viridiplantae; phylum Streptophyta; class Magnoliopsida; order Asterales; family Asteraceae; genus Helianthus; species Helianthus tuberosus. The sequence goes on along the minus strand of JARYGA010040888.1, from coordinate 16,460 downwards.
ATGTGGATTAGACACCAAAAAATAAACGCAAAAAATGGCTACAATTAAAGGAATGTGTTTAGTGACGGCATCAGATTCCTAATTGATGGAGAAAGGTCTGGTGGCAAGAAAAGCTATTTCCAGGAGGTTGTCAGTGTTTTCACTCGACGATTCCATTCTTGGGTGGTTGGTTTGGCCTTGTTTCTTTAACTCGAATCCTAGCCGGGAATATCCCATTTTAGTTTTACACCATTGTGAACCTTACGCCTTTTTTACTCTCTAATCGAGGTTCTGGGCATTGAAAAATCTTCGTAAACTAAATCACACGTGTATAGGTTCACATTTAAGAGATATACAGTCAAGAAAATCAAGAGCAATGGTGATATATATGCGGATTGGAGACCAAAAAATAACACTAAAAAAATGGCTACAATTTAAGGAATGTGTTTAGTGACGGCTTCAGATTCCTAATTGATAGAGAAAGGTCTAGTGGTAAGAAAAGCTTCTTATAGGAGGTTGTCAATTGTTTTCGCTCGACGATTCCATTCTTGGGTGGTTGGTTTGGCCTTGTTTCTTTAACTCGAATCCTAGCCGGGAATATCCCATTTTTTTTTACACCATTGTGAACCTTACGCCTTTTTTACTCTCTAATCGAGGTTCTGGGCATTGAAAAATCTTCGTAAACTAAATCACACGTGTATAGGTTCACATTTAAGAGATATACAGTCAAGAAAATCAAGAGCAATGGTGATATATATGCGGATTGGAGACCAAAAAATAACACTAAAAAATGGCTACAATTTAAGGAATGTGTTTAGTGACGGCTTCAGATTCCTAATTGATAGAGAAAGGTCTAGTGGTAAGAAAAGCTTCTTATAGGAGGTTATCAATTGTTTTCGCTCGACGATTCCATTCTTGGGTGGTTGGTTTGGAACTTGTTCCATTAACTCGAATCCTAGCCCGATATATCCCGTTTTAGTTTTACACCATTGTGAACCTTACGCATTTTTTACTCTCCGATCGAGGTTCTCGTCATTGAAAAATCTTCGTAAACTAAATCACACGTGTATATGGTGACATTTAAGAGATATACAGTCAAGAAAATCAAGAACAATGGTGATATATATGCGGATTAGACACCAAAAAATAAACACTCAAAAAACGGCTACAATTTAAGGAATGTGTTTAGTGACGGCATCAGATTCCTAATTGATGGAGAACGGTCTGGTGGCAAGAAAAGTTGCTTCTAGGTGGTTGTCAAGTGTTTTCGCTCGACGATTTCATTCTTGCGTGGTTGGTTTGGCCCTTGTTCCTGTAACTCGAATCCTAGCACGGTATATCCCATTTTAGTTTTACACCATTGTGAACCTTAGGCCATTTTTACTCTCTGATCGAGGTTCTCGGCTACATATATGTGGATTAGACACCAAAAAATAAACACAAAAAATGGCTACAATTTAAGGAATGTGTTTAGTGACGGCATCAGATTCCTAATTGATGTAGGAAGGTCTGGTGGCAAGAAAAGCTGCTTCCAGGAGGTTGTCAAGTGTTTTCACACAAAGATTCCATTCTTAGGTGGTAAGTTTGGCCCATGTTCCGGTAACTCAAATCCTAGCCCGTTGTACCCCATTTTAGTTTTACACCACTGTGAACCTTACGCCATTTTTACTCTCTGATCGAGGTTCTGGGCATTGAAAAATCTTCGTAAACTAAATCACACGTGTATATGTTGACATTTAAGAGATATACAGTTAATAAAATCAAGAGAAATGGTGATATATATGCGGATTAAACAACAAAAAATAAACACTCAAAAAATGGCTACAATTTAAGGAATTTGTTTAGTGACGGCATCAGATTCCTAATGGATGGAGAAAGGAATTTGTCAGTGTTTTCACTCGACGATTCCATTCTTGGGTGGTTGGTTTGGCCCTTGTTCCCGTAACTCGAATCCTAGCCAGGTATATCCCATTTTAGTTTTAGACTATTGTGAACCTTACGCCTTTTTTACTCTCTGATCGAGGTTCTCGGCATTGAAAAATATTTGTAAACTAAATCACACGTGTATATGTGGACATTTAAGAGATATACAATCAAGAAAATCATGAGCAATGGGGATATATATTCGGATTAGACACCAAAAAATAAACACTCAAAAAATGGCTACAATTTAAGGAATGTGTTTAGTGACGGCATCGGATTCCTAATTCATGGAGAAAGGTCTGGTGGCAAGAAAAGCTGCTTTCAGGAGGTTGTCAAGTGTTTTCGCTCGACGATTCCATTCTTGGGTGGTCGGTTAGGCACATGTTCCTGTAAATCGAATCCTGGCAGGGTATATCCTATTTTAGTTTTACACCATTGCGAACCTTACGCCTTTTTTACTCTCTGATCGAGGTTCTCGTCATTGAAAAATCTTCGTAAACTAAATCATACATGTATATGTTGACATATAAGAGATATACAGTCAAAAAATCAAGAGCAATGGTGATATATATGCGGATTATACACCAAAAAATAAACACTCAAAAAATGGATACAATTTAAGGAATGTGTTTAGTGACGGCATCAGATTCCTAATTGATGGGGAAAGGTCTTGTGGGAAGAAAAGCTGCTTCCAGGAGGTTGTCAAGTGTTTTCGCTCGACGATTCCATTCTTGGTTGGTTGGTTTGGCCCTTGTTCTTGTAACACGAAAAAATAAACACTCAGTAAATGGCTACAATTTAAGGAATGTATTTAGTGACGACCTCAGATTCCTAATTGATGGAGAAAGGTCTGGTAGCAAGAAAAGCTGTTTCCAGGAGGTTGTCAAGTGTTTTCGCTCGATGATTCCATTCTTGGGTGATTGGTTTGGCCGTTGTTCCGGTAACTCGAATCCTAGCCCGGTATATCCCATTTTAGTTTTACACCATTGTGAACCTTAAGGCTTTCTTACTCTCTGATCGAGGTTCTCGGCATTGAAAAATCTTTATAAACTAAATTACACGTGTATATATTGACATTTAAGAGTTATGCAGTCAAGAAAATCAAGAGCAATGGTGATATTTATGCGGATTAGACACAAAAAAATAAACACTAAAAAATGGCTATAATTTAAGGAATCTGTTTAGTGACGGCATCAGATTCCTAATTGATGGAGGAAGGTCTGGTGGCAAGAAACGTTGTTTCCAGAAGGTTTCTAGTGTTTTCGCTCAATGATTCCATTCTTGGGTGGTTGGTTTGGCCCTTGTTCCGGTAACTCAAATCCTAGCCCGGTATATCCCATTTTAGTTTTACACCATCGTGAACCTTAAGCTTTTTTTACTCTTTGATCGAGGTTCTTGGCATCGAAAAATCTTCTTAAACTAAATCACACGTGTATATGTTGACATTTAAGAGTTATACAATCAAGAAAATCAAGAGCAATGGTGATATATATGCGGCTTAGACACCAAAAAATAAACACTAAAAAATGGCTATAATTTAAGGAATGTGTTTAGTAACTCGAATCCTAGTCCGGTATATCCCATTTTATTTTTACACCATTGTGAGCCATACGCTTTTTTTACTCTCTAATCGAGGTTCTCGGCGTTGAAAAATCTTCGTAAACTAAACACACGTGTATAGGTTGACATTTAACATATATACCTTCAAGAAAATCAGGAGCAATGGTGATATATATGCGGATTGGACACCAATAAATAAACACTCAAAAAATGGCTACAATTTAAGGAATCTGTTTAGTGACGGCATCAGATTCCAAATTGATAGAGAAAGGACTGATGGCAAGAAAAGCTGCTTATAGAAGGTTGTCAAGTGTTTTCGCTCGACGATTCCATTCTTGGGTGGTTGGTTTGGTCCTTATTCCTGTAACCCGGATCCTAGCACGGTATATCCCATTTTAGTTTTACACCATTGTGAGCCTTACGCCTTTTTTACTCTCTAATCGAGGTTCTCGGCATTGAAAAATATTCGTAAACTAAATCACACATGTATATGTTGACATTTAAGAGATATACAGTAAAAAAATCAAGAGCAATGGTGATATATATGCGGATTAGACACCAAAAAATAAACACTCAAGAAATGGCCACAATTTAAGGAATATGTTTAGTGACGGCATCAGATTCCTAATTGATGGAGAAAGGCCTTGTGGGAAGAAAAGCTGCTTCCAGGAGGTTGTCAAGTGTTTTTGCTCGACGATTCCATTCTCGAGTGGTTGGTTTGGCCTTTGTTCGTGTAACTCAAATCCTAGCACGGTATATCCCATTTTTGTTTTACACCATTGTGAGCCTTACACCTTTTTTACTCTCTAATCGAGGTTATCGGCATTGAAAAATCTTCGTAAACTAAATCACACGTGTATAGGTTGACATTTAAGAGATATACAGTCAAGAAAATTAAGAGCAATGGTGGTATATATGCGGATTGGACACCAAAAAATAAACACTCAAAAAATGGCTACAATTTAAGGAATGTGTTTAGTGACGGCATCAGATTCCTAATTGATGGAGAAATGTCTGGTGGCAAGAAAAGTTGCTTATAGGAGGTTGTCAAGTGTTTTCGCTCGACGATTCCATTCTTGGGTGGTTGGTTTGGCCCTTGTTCCTGTAACTCCAATCCGAGCCCGGTATATCGCATTTTAGTTTTCCACCATTGTGAACCTTACGCATTTTTTAATATCTGATCGAGGTTCTCGGCATTGAAAAATCTTTGTAAACTAAATCACACGTGTAAATGTTGACATTTAAGAGATATACAGTCAAGAAAATCAAGAGCATTGGTAATATATATATGCGGATTAGACACCAAAAAATAAACACTCAAAAAACGGCTACAATTTAAGGAATGTGTTTAGTGACGGCATCAGATTCCTAATTGATGGAGAATAGTCTGGTGGCAAGAAAAGCTGCTTCCAGGAGATTGTCGAGTGTTTTCGCTCGTCGATTCCATTATGGGAGGTTGTTTTCGTCCTTGTTCCTGTAACTCGAATCCTAGCCCGGTATATCCCATTTTAGTTTTACACCATTATGAATCTTAAGGTTTTCTTACTCTCTGATTGAGGTTCTCGGCATTGAAAAATCTTCATAAACTAAATTACACGTGTATATATTGACATTTAAGAGTTATACAGTCAAGAAAATCAAGAGCAATGGTGATATATATGCGGATTAGACACCAAAAAATAAACACTAAAAATGGCTATAATTTAAGGAATCTATTTAATGACGACATCAGATTCCTAATTGATGGAGGAAGGTCTGGTGACAAGAAACGCTGTTTCCAGTAGGTTGTCAAGTGTTTTCGCTCGATTATTCCATTCTTGGGTGGTTGGTTTGGCCTTTGTTCCGGTAACTCGAATCCTAGCCTGGTATATCCCATTTTAGTTTTACACCATTGTGAACCTTAAGCCTTTTTTACTCTCTGATCGAGGTTCTTGGCATTGAAAAATCTTCCTAAACTAAATCACACGTGTATATGTTGACATTTAAGAGTTATACAGTCAAGAAAATCAAGAGCAATGGTGATATATATACGGATTAGACACCAAAAAATAAACACTAAAAAATGGCTATAATATAAGGAATGTGTTTAGTGACGGCATTAGATTCCTAATTGATGGAGGAAGGTCTGGTAGCAAGAAAAGCTGTTTCCAGGAGGTTGTCAAGTGTTTTCGCTCGATGATTCCATTCTTGGGTGATTGGTTTGGCCCTTGTTCCGGTAACTCGAATCCTAGCCCGGTATATCCCATTTTAGTTTTACACCATTGTGAACCTTACGCCTATTTTACTCTCTGATCGACGTTCTCAGCATTGAAAAATCTTCGTAAACTAAATCACACGTGTATATATTGACATTTAGGAGATATACAGTTAATAAAATCAAGAGCAATGGTGATATATTTGAGGATTAGACACCGAAAAACAAACACTCAAAAAATGGCTACAATTTAAGGAATTTGTTTAGTGACGGCATCAGATTCCTAATGGATGGAGAATGGTCTGGTGGCAAGAAAAGCTGCTTCCAGGAGGTTGTCAGTGTTTTCACTCGACGATTCCATTCTTGGGTGGTTGGTTTGGCCCTTGTTCCTGTAACTCGAATCGTAGCCGAGTATATCCCATTTTAGTTTTAGACCATTGTGAACCTTACGCCTTTTTTACTCTTTGATCGAGGTTGTCGGCATTGAAAAATCTTCGTAAACTAAATCACAAGTGTATATATGGACATTTAAGAGATATAAAATCAAGAAAATCAAGAGCAATGGTGATATATATGCGGATTACACACCAAAAAATAAACACTAAAAAATGGCTACAATTTAAGGAATGTGTTTAGTGACGACATCAGATTCCTAATTGATGGAGAAAGGTCTTGTGGGAAGAAAAGCTACTTCCAGGAGGTTGTCAACTTTTTTCGGTCGACGATTCCATTCTTGGTTGGTTGGTTTGGCCCTTGTTCTTGTAACTCGAATCCTAGTCCGGTATATCCCATTTTATTTTTACACCATTGTGAGCCTTACGCCTTTTTTACTCTCTAATCGAGGTTCTCGGCATTGAAAAATCTTCGTAAACTAAACACACGAGTATAGGTTGACATTTAAGAGATATACATTCAAGAAAATCAAGAGCAATGGTGATATATATGCGGATTGGACACCAAAAAATAAACACTCAAAAAATGGCTACAATTTAAGGAATGTGTTTAGTGACGGCATCAGATTCAAAATTGATAGAGAAAGGACCGATGGCAAGAAAAGCTGCTTATAGGAGGTTGTCAAGTGTTTTCGCTCGACGATTACATTCTTGGGTGGTTGGTTTGGCCGTTGTTCCTGTAACTCGAATCCTAGCCTGGTATATCCCATTTTAGTTTTACACCATTGTGAACCTTATGCATTTTTTACTTTCTGATTGAGGTTCTCGGCATTGAAAAATCTTCGTAAACTAAATCAAACGTGTATATGGTGACATTTAAGAGATATACAGTCAAGAAAAATCAAGAGCAGTGGTGATATCTATGCGGATTAGACACCAAAAAATAAACAATCAGAAAACGACTACAATTTAAGGAATGTGTTTAGTGACAGCATCAGATTATTAATTGATGGAGAACGGTCTGGTGGCAAGAAAAGCTGCTTATACGAGGTTGTCAAGTGGTTTCGCTCGACGATTCCATTCTTGGGTGGTTGGTTTGGTCCTTATTCCAGTAACTCGAATCCTAGCACGGTATATCCCTTTTTAGTTTTACACCATTGTGAGCCTTACGCCTTTTTTACTCTCTAATCAAGGTTCTCGGCATTGAAAAATATTCGTAAACTAAATCACACATGTATATGTTGACATTTAAGAGATACACAGTAAAAAAATCAAGAGCAATGGTGATATATATGCGGATTAGACACCAAAAAATAAACACTCAAAAAATGGCTACAATTTAAGGAATGTGTTTAGTAATGGCATCAGATTCCTAATTGATGGAGAAAGGCCTTGTGGGAAGAAAATCTGCTTCCAGGAGGTTGTCAAGTGTTTTCGCTCGACTATTCCATTCTCGGGTGGTTGGTTTGGCCTTTGTTCGTGTAACTCGAATCCTAGCCCGGTGTATCCCATTTTAGTTTTACACCATTGTGAGCCTTACACCCCCTTTTTTACTCTCTAATCGAGGTTCTCGGCATTGAAAAATCTTTGTAAACTAAATCACACGTGCATAGGTTGATATTTAAGAGATATACAGTTAAGAAAATTAAGAGCAATGGTGGTATATATGCGGATTGGACACCAAAAAATAAACACTCAAAAAATGGCTACAATTTAAGGAATGTGTTTATTGACGGCATCAGATTCCTAATTGATGGAGAAATGTCTGGTGGCAAGAAAAGTTGCTTATAGGAGGTTGTCAAGTGTTTTCGCTCTACGATTCCATTCTTGGGTGGTAGGTTTGGCCCTTGTTCCTGTAACTCCAATCCGAGCCCGGTATATCGCATTTTAGTTTTACACCATTGTGAACCTTACGCATTTTTTAATCTCTGATCGAGTTTCTTGGCATTGAAAAATCTTTGTAAACTAAATCACACGTGTAAATGTTGACATTTAAGAGATATATAGTCAAGAAAATCAAGAGCATTGGTGATATATATGCGGATTAGACACCAAAAAATAAACAATTAAAAAACGGCTACAATTTAAGGAATGTGTTTAGTGACGGCATCAGATTCCTGATTCCTAATTGATGGAGAATGATCTGGTGGCAAGAAAAGCTGCTTCCAGGAGGTTATCGATCGTTTTCGCTCGTCGATTCCATTATGGGAGGTTGTTTTCGCCCTTGTTCCTGTAACTCGAATCCTAGCCCGTTATATCCCATTTTAGTTTTACACCATTGTGAACCTTAAGGCTTTCTTACTCTCTGATCGAGGTTCTCGGCATTGAAAAATCTTAATAAACTAAATTACACGTGTATATATTGACATTTAAGAGTTATACAGTCAAGAAAATCAAGAGCAATGGTGATATATATGCGGATTAGACACCAAAAAATAAACACTAAAAAAATGGCTATAATTTAAGTAATCTGTTTAGTGACGGTATCAGATTCCTAATTGGTGGAGGAAGGTCTGGTAGCAAGAAACGCTGTTTCCAGGAGGTTGTCAAGTGTTTTCGCTCGATGATTCCATTCTTGGGTAGTTGGTTTGGCCCTTGTTCCGGTAACTCGAATCCTAGCCCGGTATATCCCATTTTAGTTTTACACCATTGTGAACCTTAAGCCCTTTTTACTCTCTGATCGAGGTTCTTGGCAATGAAAAATATTCCTAAACTAAATCACACGTGTATATGTTGACATTTAAGAGTTATACAGTCAAGAAAATCAAGAGAAATGGTGATATATATGCGGATTAGACACCAAAAAATAAACACTAAAAAATGGCTATAATTTAAGGAATGTGTTTAGTGACGGCATTAGATTCCTAATTGATGGAGAACGGTCTGGTGGCAAGAAAAGCTGCTTATACGAGGTTGTCAAGTGGTTTCGCTCGACGATTCCATTCTTGGGTGGTTGGTTTGGTCCTTATTCCAGTAACTCGAATCCTAGCACGGTATATCCCATTTTAGTTTTACACCATTGTGAGCCTTACGCCTTTTTTACTCTCTAATCAAGGTTCTCGGCATTGAAAAATATTCGTAAACTAAATCACACATGTATATGTTGACATTTAAGAGATATACAGTTAATAAAATCAAGAGAAATGGTGATATATATGCGGATTAGACACCGACAAATAAAATCAAGAGAAATCTGCTTCCAGGAGGTTGTCAAGTGTTTTCGCTCGACGATTCCATTCTCGGGTGGTTGGTTTGGCCTTTGTTCGTGTAACTCGAATCCTAGCCCGGTGTATCCCATTTTAGTTTTACACCATTGTGAGCCTTACACCTTTTTTACTCTTTGATCGAGGTTCTTGGCATTGAAAAATCTTCGTAAAGTAAATCACACGTGTATATGTGGACATTTAAGAGATATACTTTCAAGAAAATCAAGAGCAATGGTGATATATATTCGGATTAGACACCAAAAAATAAACACTCAAAAAATGGCTACAATTTAAGGAATGTGCTTAGTGACGGCATCGGATTCCTAATTGATGGAGAAAGGTCTGGTAGCAAGAAAAGCTGCTTCCAGGAGGTTGTCAATTGTTTTCACTCGGCGATTCCATTCTTGGGTGGTCGGTTAGGCATTTGTTCCTGTAAATCGAATCCTAGCCGGGTATATCCCATTTTAGTTTTACACCAGTGTGAACCTTACGCCTTTTTTACTCTCTGATCGAGGTTCTCGTCATTGAAAAATCTTCGTAAACTAAATCACACATGTATATGTTGACATATAAGAGATATACAATAAAAAAATCAAGAGCAATGGTGATATATATGCGGATTACACACCAAAAAATAAACACTAAAAAATTGCTTCAATTTAAGGAATGTGTTTAGTGACGGTATCAGATTCCTAATTGATGGAGAAAGGCCTTGTGGGAAGAAAAGCTGCTTCCAGGATGTTGTCAAGTGTTTTCGCTCGACGATTCCATTCTCGGGTGGTTGGTTTGGCCTTTGTTCGTGTAACTCGAATCCTAGCCCGGTGTATCCCATTTTAGTTTTACACCATTGTGAGCCTTACACCTTTTTTACTCTCTGATCGAGGTTCTTGGCATTGAAAAATCTTCGTAAACTAAATCTCACGTGTATATGGTGACATTTAAGAGATATACAGTCAAGAAAATCAAGAGCAATGGTGATATATATGCGGATTAGACACCAAAAAATAAACATAAAAAAACGGCTACAATTTAAGGAATGTGTTTAGTGACGGCATCAGATTGCTAATTGATGCAGAACGGTCTGGTGGCAAAAAAAGCTGCTTCCAAGAGGTTGTCAAGTGTTTTCGCTTGACGATTCCATTCTTGGGTGGTTGGTTTGACGCTTGTTCCTGTAACTCGAATCCTAGCACGGTATATCCCATTTTAGTTTTACCCCATTGTGAACCTTTCGCCATTTTTACTCTCTGATCAAGGTTCTCGACATTAAAAAATCTTCTTAAACTAAATCACACGTGTATATGTTGTCATTTAAGAGTTATACAGTCAAGAAAATCAAGAGCAATGGTGATATATATGCGGATTAGACACCAAAAAATAAACACTCAAAAAATGGCTATAATTTAAGGAATGTATTTAGTGACGGCATCAGATTCCTAATTGAAGGAGAAAGGTCTGGTGGAAAGGAAATCTACTTCCAGGAGGTTGTCAAGTGTTTTTGCTCGACGATTCCGTTATGGGTGGTTGGTTTGGCCGTTGTTCATGTAACTCGAATCCTAGCCCGGTATATCCCATTTTAGTTTTACACCATTGTGAATCTTACGCCTTTTTTACTCTCTAATCGAGGTTCTCGGCATTGAGAAATTTTCGTAAACTAAATCACACGTGTATATGTTGACATTTAAGAGTTATACAGTCAAGACAATCAACAGCAGTGGTGATATATATGCGGATTAGACACCAAAAAATAAACACGCAAAAAAATGGCAACAATTTAAGGAATGTGTTTAGTGACGGAATCAGTTTACTAATTGATGGAGAAAGGTCTGGTGGCTAGAAATGCTGCTTCCAGGAGGTTATCAAGTGTTTTCGCTCGACGATTGCCCTTGTTCCTATAAGTCGAATCCTAGCACGGTATATCCCATTTTAGTTTTATACCATTGTGAACCTTACACCATTTTTACTCTCTGGTCGAGGTCACCGGAATTGAAAAATCTTCGTAAACTAAATCACACATGTATATGTTGACATTTAATAGTTATACTATCAAGAAAATCAAGAGCAATGGTGATATATATGTGGATTAGACACCAAAAAATAAACACCCAAAAAATGGCTACAATTTAAGGAATGTGTTTAGTGACGGCATTAGATTCCTAATTGATGGAGAAAGGTCTGGTGGCAAGAAAAGCTACTTCCAGGAGGGTATCAAGTGTTTTAGCTTGACGATTCCATTAGGGTGGTTGGTTTGGCCCTTGTTCCTGTAACTCGAATCCTAGCCTGGTATATCCCATTTTAGTTTTACACCATTGTGAACCTTACGCCTTTTTTACTCTCTTATCGAGGTTCTCGGCATTGAAAAATCTTCGTAAACTAAATCACACGTGTATATGTTGACATTTAAGAGTTATACAATCAAGAAAATCAGGAGCAATGGTGGTATACATGCGGATTAGACACCAAAAAATAAACACTCAAAAAATGGCGATAATTTAAGGAATGTGTTTAGTGACGGCATCAGATTCCTAATTGATGGAGAAAGGTCTGGTTGTAAGAAAAGCTGCATACAGGAGGTTGTCAACTGTTTTTGCTCGACGATTCCATTATGGGTGGTTGGTTTGGCCCTAGTTCCTGTAACTCGAATCCTATCCCGGTATATCCCATTTTAGTTTTACAACATTGTGAACCTTACGCCTTTTTACTCTCTCATCGAGGTTCTCGGCATTGAAAAATCTTGGTAAACTAAATCACACGTGTATATGTTGACATTTAAGAGTTATATAGTCAAGAAAATCAAGAGCAATGGTGATATATATGCAGATTAGACACCAAAAAAGAAACACTCAAAAAATGGCTATAATTTAAAGAATGTATTTAGTGACAGCATCAGATTCCTAATTGATGGAGAAAGGCCTGGTGGCAAGAAAAGCTGCTTCTAGTAGGTTGTCAAGTGTTTTCGCTCGACGATTCCATTCTTGGGTGGTTGGTTTGGCCCTTGTTCCTGTAACTCGAATCCTAGCCCGGTATATCCCATTTTAGTTTTACACTATTGTGAACCTTACGTATTTTTTATTCTCTGATCGAGGTTCTCGGCATTGAAAAATCTTCGTAAACTAAATCACACGTGTATATGGTGACATTTAAGAGATATACGGTCAAGAAAATTAAGAGCAATGTTGATATATATGCAGATTAGACACCAAAAAATAAACACTCAAAAAACGGCTACAATTTAAGGAATTTGTTTAGTGACGCCATCAGATTCCTAATTGATGGAGAACGGTCTGGTGGCAAGAAAAGCTGCTTCCACAAGGTTGTCAAATGTTTTCGCTCGACGAATCCATTCTTGGGTGGTTGGTTTGGCCCTTGTTCCTGTAACTCGAATCCTAGCACGGTATATCCCATTTTAGTTTTACACCATTGTGAACCTTACGCCAATTTTACTCTCTGATCGAGGTTCTCGGCATTGAAAAATCTTCGTAAACTAAATCTCACGTGTATATGTGGACATTTAAGAGATATACAGTAAAGAAAATCAAGAGCAATGGTGATATATATGCGGATTAGACACCAAAAAATAAACAATAAAAAAATTGCTACAATTTCAAGAAAGTGTTTACTGACGGCATCAGATTCCTAATTGATGGAGAAATATCTGGTGGCAAGAAAAGCTGCTTCCAGGAGGTTGTCAAGTGTTTTCGCTCGACGATTCCATTATGGGTGGTTGGTTTGGCCCTTGTTCCTGTAACTCGAATCCTAGCCTGGTATATCCCATTTTAGTTTCACACCATTGTGAACCTTACGCCTTTTTTACTCTCTGATCGAGGTTCTCGGCATTGATAAATCTTCGTAAACTAAATCACACATGTACATGTTGACATTTAAGAGTTATACAGTCAAGAAAATCAAGAGCGATGGTGATATATATGTGGATTAGACACCAAAAAATAAACACGCAAAAAATGGCTATAATTTAAGGAATGTGTTTAGTGACGGCATCAGATTCCTAATTGATGGAGAAAAGTCTGGTGGCAAGAAAAGCTGCTTCCAGGAGGTTGTCAAGTGTTTTCGCTCGACGATTCCATTATGGGTGGTTGGTTTGTTTGACAACTGTCAAAAATCCTGGTATCCGTACAATTAATTAATCATGATTAGTGCTTAATGACTGTGCTGAAATTACAATTAACTGCTTTCTGATTACTGCATTATATTTACATGTGCATCACATATTGCATAATGTCATATCATTACTGCATGCAAACTTATTGACATAAATGATGCACAAAGCGCAGTTAGCACAGTAAACGGATAAATCAGCAGAATGCTGACAGAACTCAGCACATTGATAGACAGTGTTTTGAGACCCAGTATGAGCCAGAAACTAAGTACTAGACTAGTATAGTGTGTAGGGAAGTAAGGATCCCAAAACTGGCTTTCTAAGTGATAGTTTAAGTGCCGGAAAATGCCTAAACTCACCCAAAGTGCTGAATTCGGCAAAATTCAGCATAAATCAGCATTTTAACAATCTAATTTCATGCATAAATATGCTTAAGTGGTCCAGAATGCTTTCCTAAGTGTCGGGAATTGAAAGTGTCACAAAATGGTACATAAAGCACACTAAACTGTAAAGTTTAGCACCTTAATGAACCAGTATCTAACCGAACGACCGTACACTACCCGAAAAATCAAATTTACACTAGAAGCACTGTTTTTAACATTACCAAGCTAGTTATGGTTCCCGAACATCATAACACCCCATACAAAATATCTACGAACTAAATCATGTAACTTACCTTTAGATTTCAACTATTAATCAACTAAGTTAAAACCTATGCTAGACCCCCCCTCCACCTATTTTCGGCTCCAACAAGGGTCTCACAAGGGGATTTGTTTTTATATTAAATTGGATCATGTTTGTGCTTTCTAAGACATATTACACAAGATTTTATTTGGTTAAATGGTTTATAAAAGAACACATGAAGCAAGACCCTCATTTCTACACACACTTAAAAACACACAAGCTCTATCCTCTCCCTCCCTTGCTTTCGGCCGAACCATAGCACCACCACCATCACCTTCATTCATCCATCTTCATATAATCTACATATATATATGGGTGGTAGAGATCATATAAAGAAGCTTGGAGCTTGTGGAAGTGGAAGGACCTCTCTTGTTTGCTTTTATCCACCTCATTTCTTCACTTGAATCATCCCTAGCCTTGAGATAGTCATAAGAACCTTGTACACTCTATATTACTTCCATTTTTAGTGGTTAATGATGAATCATAATCAAAAACTTGAAGAACACTAAATATCATAAGCATGAAACATGAACATAAGCTTGTTAAATGAGGTAATCTTGATGAAAATGAGTTGTATTGCTTGTTGATCATTGATTGTTTGTAGAAATGATGTTGATCATCATAAGATCTTGCAAGATCATGATTAAAAACATAATCTAGCAAGATGTAAGAATAGAAATTGTTGTAGGATGATGAATCATCCACACATAAATCATGAACTTAAAGGAATATAATGTTTTCTTGAAAAACCATGGTCAAGTAAGTTGTCAATCATATGGATCTAAGAATTTCATGAAGGATTTCTAAAGAAACCAAGTTAAAAATATAAGTTTCATTTGATCTTGGTTCTTACATAAACAAACCTCATTTTTAGTGGTTAAACAAGTGTCTAAGCACTTGTGTAACAAGAAGAAAGCCTAAAGAAGTATTTTTAGAAAATATGACAAGAAGTTGTAAACATCTAACTTCTTTAAAAATGAAGTTTTTAAAGAACTAATCACACTTTAAAGGGTAACAAGAATTACTAAGAATACTAGTAAGTTACTACAATTTTTTACAAATATCCAAGTTCATGAAGTAGTGGAAAATGCATGATTTTGGCAAGATTGGTAAGCAAAGGTTGATTGTAAGAAAATGATATGCATGATTTTGGCAAGATTGGTAAGTAAAGGTTGATTGTTGATGATTGTGAATTGATTATGTTGATTTTTACAAAAGAAAATTATATGCTTGAAAGCATGGAAACCTCAATTTTAGGGGAAACTAGGGCAAAATTTTCTTAAAATATAAACACTTAGAAAAATATTTTTAAACAAATATTTACAAGTGTATTTTAAACCATAAATTGTTACATAAACTTTGCCATAAATTTTGGTCACAAAAATATAAATATTGGAGGTTGGTTTGTATAAATAAAGGTGACTAAATATGTGTTTAGAAAATATATATATTTAGAAGACACATATGTGTGATTATTTGTATACTTTGTGTATTAGTTATACTTGTAGGATCGTTTTCAGACCCGAACGAGTCGATCAGTAGAGTTTTACTCAGAATGAAAGGCGGAAACATACATTCTGAGATCAATTCAGCAAGATTATCACTTAAACTGTCGATTTGATTGATATAAAAACGTTTTACAACGAGACGACACTTCGGCAGCACTTCGTTGCTCTGACCGGAATGAATGATCTAGATTTCGCTTGGATCCTATTTATAGAGGAACAGATTTCGCTTGAGACTGTACAAGTCTATTTCAAGCGAAATCAACACCTTCAAGTGAAATCACCTATATCAAACCCTAAAATCTCATATTTTCTTGTATGACGCACCCTGATCTATCTAAATACATTAAAGACTCGATACAAGACGAAGTCGACAGACGCATGCACCAACAATATTATTTTAGGACTTGAAGTAATATAACTCACAAAAACACCAAGAATTACCATCCAAAATATTACCAAAATTCCAAGGAATAATTTTTCTCATTTCATTTCAAAATATCTCAGCCTGGATTGTTAAAATCACAGAGTCCTCAGGTATCGGAACCTGTCTCTCTAACACTAAAATAACCTGCACATTCTCTACCCAACAGTGAATTTTCTGATGACCAATTGTAAAAACAATCTTACCATCTAAAGAACACTTATGGATAAGAAATTTAAACAAAAATTTTACAATGTTAGACTCTGATGAACCATTTGCAGGAATAACGTTTTTCTTTTCAAAAACTTTTCTCATTTCATTTCAAAACATCTCAAACAATTTTTACACAAACCAGTTGCTCATCATGTTTAGCACTTGGAATTTTGAAAATCAGCTCTCCAATACCAGTTGTCGAAAATCTTTTTGTATTTTACAAAATTTATGCTAAAAC
Source organism: Helianthus tuberosus (assembly GCA_030545235.1). NCBI lineage: Eukaryota > Viridiplantae > Streptophyta > Magnoliopsida > Asterales > Asteraceae > Helianthus > Helianthus tuberosus. The sequence goes on along the minus strand of JARYGA010040888.1, from coordinate 28 downwards.
ACACCAAAATCTTTTTGGATTTTGTAAT
>JARYGA010040887.1:0-82598 GCA_030545235.1 Helianthus tuberosus | reverse complement strand
ATGTGCAGTGCGAGTGGCACGTGTTGATCAAAGAGAATTGAGAAAAGCGAGTAAATCACCAAAATCGAAACACATAAACACATAAAATTTACAATAAATCGATAAATCACAGAGTTAGCGGCGGCAAATCCAGAATCAAAACACATAAAATTGAAGAGAGGTTGTCTTGGCTAGATAGACGTTGACTACCCAAAGTGGGTCTACTATTCACAAGGACCTTAAGCCCACACTTTGGCTTTCTAGACTGTGCTCTCGCTTCAATTCGAGCGATCGGCACGCATCCTTCCAGTCACAGTGTGACCTCAAGTCGTTGGAGTCCATCAAGAATTTGGTGAGAGTTTTCTAAAACTTCACGAGAGAGTAGAACGAGTCATCAAGGTTCGAGTTTCACCCCTAACTTAGCGACTACATTCCTGTTTGTGCGATGAATTCACGAGATAGATTGGGAGATATGCGTCAAAGTATGGATTTCACTCCTATTTCAACGCAATTTCTCTTGTTTATAGTAAAAATAGCAATTCGAACGAGTAATCTGGTCAAGAGTTTGCGGTTTTCACACCTAATCTTAACCAGATTATCTGTTTGTGTGTGTAATCAGCCTTAGGAAAGGCTGACCTTGCGCGGAAACTGTAGTATGTGATGTTCGGCAATTGTGTAGTGTACAGCGAGTTCGAGTGAGAATTAGCGAGTAAGCTCGTACAAACCCCTACTGGGCGTGCACAAGTCGGTCTGTTGGTACTTAGACTATAGACTAGGTCGTTTCTAAGACATCGACCCGGACTAGGTCGAGTCTTGCCTAATTCCCTATAGTTATGGCTCTGATACCAATCTGTCACACCCTAACCGAGGACGGAAATATCGGGGCATGACACTGAGCAAAACAGATTGTCAAGAGAAATTCCATAACGACTAAATTACCGAATAGTTAATATTATGTCACATACCATAACCCATTAAGTAATCTAATTATTACAGACATAGATATTCTCAAAACAAAACATGTTTCGACAACTTAGATTCAAATAAATAAATTGTCTTTGTTTCTAGACTCCATCCTACTTGATTCCACAAAAGCAGGTAAAGCACAACATCCTAAGTACCTGTCACATACGTTAAAATAAAGGTCAATACACATAGTGTAAAGGTGAGCATACAAGTTTGATATAGCATAATAGAGTTCAAAATTGTTACGCATAACCAACATGTACAACGTATAATGTGAAGCATGTAAGTTATCAACAAAGATCCTATCAATACCAATGACTGCGATTTAACTTTGAGTAGCGAGTGCGCATCACATGTTCACCACTGCGAACACGTGAAGTAATATCCTTAACAACCTTTGTCCATGACAGGTGCTGAGTCCAAACTATAGTACTATCATTGCTAAGGCAGGTAGACAGCAATCAATATGTAAACATAACAAACAGGCATTCATCGAGTCACGTATAACATGCATTAGAGGTCAGCGTATAAATAGTGTTTGTGTTGTGTGATCGATGTAATTTAGAATAAGTAACGTATGTAACACTCAAAGGTGCATAAAGCAAAAAGGGATCGAGTATACTCACAGATTGTGTTTAACAAGTAAACACTCTCTTGGATTGAAGGGAGCGCTGAGAGAGATTATCCTGAACAGTTAACGATAGCATAAACGATAAGTGGCACGTTAAACGGTGCAAAGTAACCAAGTGTCGGATGGTAATCCGATCGGATGGCAATCTGATCGGATGGCCAGTCGATCAGATGTCAATCCGTTCGGATGGTCATCCGATTGGATGGCCATTCGATTGGATTGACACCTTGTTTTGGTAAGGATGTGTTTTTGTATGATGGCTTTGAAGTTTTCGTTGTAGCATTTTGAAAACAGAGAAGTATCTCTACCCTTCAGGCTGGTCGATCGAACGGTCGTTCGATCAGGTAACGATCCAATTGGTGGGACACTTAGTGAGAACAAGTTCACAGCAGGGTTGTCACTCGATCGGATGGCAATCCGATCGGGTGGCGATCCGTTAGTTACTGATGTTCTTTGAAAATTGAAAATGGTTAAGTGTCGAGGTTCCAAATGTCACATGGTCGAATGGTCGTTCGATCGGATGGCTATCCGATCGGACAGTAATCCGTTCGACGTTCAGATCCTTGAAAGTTTGGTCGAATTTTGCATTTTGATGTTTCGTACTTTGTAGATGGGGATAATTTCAAGTTTGATGATATTTGAAATCGTATCGAGTTTGTGTTCGTTGGGAATTGAATTTCTAATTGTTATGATTTTGTAGCGTGCTAGTTTATGATATGAAAGTGTTGTATGTGGCTCACATGTCTTGAATAATTTGGAATCATGAGGTGTTGTTTGATCTAAAAGTATTTTACAGCTCATAAGTTTCTGTAAATTCATGATGTGCTAATTTGAAATTGGAAACCACTGGAATTTGGCTCACTTTATATTTATTTTCTTACAACTTATGTTATTGTCTGAGAATAAGTTGATGGACTAAAGATGGTGGATGATGGTGGGTGTTGGGTGAAGTAACCTTGGGGAGGTAGAAGTGATGTGGATAAGTTAAAGGAGGTGTTGATGAGTGTGGATGCGAAACTACCATGTTACCCCTTAAACTAATAGTTAACTAACGGTGGTTTGACAACAGGGAGGCATAGTGTGAGGTTTTGTAACTAGGGAGGCATATTGCAAAAATGGAAGTTAAGGAGTGTGACAATTGGCACAAAAACGGTAATTTCTGTACTATTTTAATAATTATTTATTTCCTATAATTATGTGCTTAAACGTCAACATTATATGCTTACTTGCTTTACATATGAATTCATGCATGTTTCATACTTCAATTATCGCATTGTGCATTACATTAAGCGTTGCGTCGAAACGACTAGTAAACTCACCGGTAAGACAAGCTGTGATAGCACAGCCTCAGCATGAAGTAAGCGATAGATATAGGGCTAAGATGTAGGTCCAACATCAAACATACATTAAAACCCAAGTGCAGGAACAAGGGTTAACATAAACACTTTCTGGAAGCTAAAACAAGCACTAAAAAGTACCCGAAACGCACTTAAAATGCAGAATTCTGCAAAAAATAAGCAAAATCAGCTTTTAAAACACGTTTCAAAGTAGAAGCAGTGAAAGAGGAGAACTGGAAAAAGGAAAGGATTGTTGGCCTAGTTAAGGATCTCGAAGTAGGCAACCACGGTCTGAAAACAAGTTTCAAGAGAATTTGGGTTCCTAACACATGTGGAGTTAAAAAACTTCTACTTGATGAAGCTCACAAGTCCCGTTATTCCATCCATCCGGGTGCGACCAAGATGTATAACGACCTGAAACAAAATTATTGGTGGCTCGGAATGAAGAGGGATGTGGTGAAATATGTGGAGAAATGCTTGACTTGCTTACAAGTCAAGGCAGAGCATCAGAAACCTTATGGAAAACTACAACCTTTGGAGATCCCGGTTTGGAAATGGGAGCATATCACTATGGACCTATTGACCAAACTACCTAAACCAATACGGGGATTCGACGCCATATGGGTGATTGTGGATAGATTGACGAAGAGTGCACATTTTATTCCTATACGTGAAACATATACTTCGGAAAAGATGTCCGAGGTATATACAAACGAAATAGTGGCACGTCACGGAGTGCCGGTATCTATTGTGTCGGATAGAGATACCCGGTTTACTTCAAACTTTTGGCGAGATTTTCAAGAACAGATGGGAACGAAACTCTTCATTAGCACCGCCTACCATCCTCAGACAGATGGACAGAGTGAAAGAACAATATAGACGTTAGAAGATATGTTACGGGCATGTATCATCGACTTCGGTGGAAGTTGGGATGTTTATCTACCTTTGGCCGAATTTTCATATAACAATAGTTACCATTCGAGTATCGGCATGGCGCCTTACGAGATGTTATATGGAAGAAAATGTAGAACCCCGGTGTGTTGGGGTGAGGTGGGACCACGCGAATTGGCCCATACAGATGTAATTCAAGCCACTAATGAGAAGATTGAAGTGGTACGAACTCATTTGAAAGCAGCCCAAGATAGGCAGAAGTCATATGCTGATGAAAGACGAAGACCGATTAAATTTCAGATAGGCGACATAGTTATGTTGAAGGTTTCCCCGTGGAAGGGCGTTATTAGATTCAGAAAAAGAGGGAAACTAAGCCCGATGTTTATCGGGCCATTTAAAATCATCGAGCGGGTTGGCAAAGTGGCTTATCGCCTCGAGCTACCGGAAGAGTTGAGTGGAATACATGGCACGTTTCACGTGTCGCAATTACGGAAATGTCTGGCGGAGGAGACAGCCTATGTCCATTACGACGATATCGAGGTGGATAATAGCCTGAATTATGCGGTAAGACCATTGGAGATTCTAGATCGAAAGGTCAAGCACTTGCAAAACAAACAAATCGAGCAAGTCAAGATCAAGTGGGAGCATAGGAAAGGTTCGGACACTACGTGGGAGTCCGAAGAGGAGATGCGACGTCTTTACCCTACATTATTTGGTACGTACTTTGGTTTCGGGGACGAAACCCTTTTTAAGGGGGGTGGACTTGTAACATCCCGAAAATACAAATTTCTTAAATTGCAATTAGTTTGCAAATAAATTAGTAAGATAAACTAACTAGGAATGACACTAACCTAGTTAGTTAAAGACTTAAGAGTAGTCAAGGGTTAAAACAAATAAAGAATGGAAGTTGGAGGGCCAAAAGTGTTAAAATGAAAACTAATATTAATAAAATAAAATAAACAAAACACAAACACTCTTGTCTGTGTTCTGTGGAGATCGACCAGGAGACAGGGGCGACCCAAGCTCCTCCTCAAAACCCTTGACTTTCTTAAATCCTACAAATTGAAGGTCAAGATCCGTTTCAAAACAAAAATCGAGCATAGATTACTGATCCTCATCACAAGAGGGTTACAAGGTATGTAAAATCTGATGAAAATTCTCTACTCAAAATTCTCATGAATTTGGGAAATCTGAAATTTGATGATGCATGTTTGTTATTTGGGTAGAATAGGATTGATATAGTGTCTAGGAGTAAAACCTAGACAACAATATGAGAAATCATGCCTAAATTCTGAAAATTTCATGAACACATTGAAGGTGATTCATGGGTTTCGTGAGATTATGATAAACACTAGGATTATAGTGGTAGTTCTAGTAATATTTGACATATGTGAAGTGGTTACAGAATTTTAGAGGATCAAAGTTCATGTATGGTAGTTAATTGATGGAAATTTAGGGCTACATGACAAGTCGTGAAAATGATAATATATAGTGTAAATTTATGCCCTTAAAGTGTTCGTAAAAATGCCTCAATGAAGGCTTAAATCTGAAAATTTGAGTTAAACCGAATAATTGTGATGTTTCGGCAAAAATATGCGAACTATGAATTGAAAAGAGTTCTAAACATGTCTTGGTTGAACTCTATAGGAAAAGATACCGGAGCTCCAAGCGGACAAGCCGGTGGCGACTTGCGTTTGAAGGGCGTGCACACAAGGTATGTAACTTGACTCGTTACATTGGGTAAATTTTGATAATTTGCATAAATATAGTAAATTGTAGAATAAAGGTTGTCTTAATTTGAAGCGATAATGTTCGCTATATTGATTAATAAGACCAGGATTGGTTACAACTTGTTGGTAGTCATCATAATGGAGGATTCCGTAGATGAGCCAAACGGGTCGAATAATCGATTAATGCGTGGCGATTGCTTCGTGATATAGTAAAATTGGTCTTTTGTTGTTGTTGATAAACGACATATTAGAAGATGAGAATTTAACATGTTGGTTCGTAAGAATGAGAAATCCGAGAATTGATTTGGGCCTTATAATCAAATTGTGACAATCCTCACCAAACCAGGTATCCGTATGAATTAATTAATATTTAATTACTGCTTAATTACTGTGCTTGCTTACAACTGTGATTAAACTGATTACTGATTTCTGATACGTACATACTGATGCATCACATTTTATACTGTCACTCTATTATTTTTACACAAACATCAGTGACAACCTTGATGCACAAAAAGCACAGTGAGCACACTATACGGGATACCCATTAAACATGCTGATATAACCAGCATCAGGCAGACACTGCCTCTAAGGCTTGTATGAGCCAGAGATAGTTTACTACACCGGTAGAGAGTGTGGGGAAATGAGGGTTGTAGAACTGCGTCACTAGGTGTTAGTTATAGTGACCGGATGTGCCTAAAACGTACTTTGAGTACAAAATTCTGCACTTTAATATAAAAATTCAGCTTTTATCTAAACTAGTAAAGTGCCAAAACATGAGAAAATATTACTAGACACTTTCCAAAATGTCGGGAATAAATTGTGTCACTAAAAATAATATTAACGACACTTTATATATTTATTTAGCGCTTTAACAGAGTAATATCCAACCGTACAACCAGACTTAACCCGAGACATAAAAATATTGTCATTGATATTGTTTTTCTTTTTCTGAGCCAGTTAGGGTCCCCGAATACCCTAACACCCGCTATATATTACAACACACATAATAACTAATTTTAATTCCTAAGTAAACTAACTTAACACTTAGCCATCTAGTTGAAAACTAACCATGTACCCACCCCCCTCATAACCGATTCGATTCCCTCATGTGAGACACCCACCCTCATTTGTTGATTATTTTAATCACATACTAAATATCTAGAAACCATATTATTTAGTGGACAATACACCCTAAGTGGATTATAAATATATACCTTGGTCATCATCCTCTCACATTCAACAACACCAACTAGCTTCATTTTCTTTCTCTCTTGTTTGACTTACGGCCGAGAGCTCACCCACCCACCATTATTTTTTTTTAATTTCCATCTTGCAATTTAATATACAACTAAGGGTGAAGGATCGCATACGAGGAGACCCGGTGCTTACGGATCGTCAAGGACCTAACCTCAACGCTTTTAACCACCTGTTTTTCGACTAGTTTCTTCCCTAGCCTCGAGCTAGTAGTAAGTGACTCTAAACGCCTTTTTGATCTATTCTAAAGTGGTTAATAAGAATTTTGACGGATGAAATTTATGAACATGTAAGAACAAAATTTAAAGTCTACTAAAATAATATAAACAAAGTGGTTAATAGATGAATATTGGTGTAAAACTTATAAGACTTGTTTTGTTATGATTATTTAGTGTTGTTTTATGCTAGTGTTAGTTCGGATCGTCATCTAACCCGACTAAGTCATGTTCATGGAACATGACCTAGTGTATGTTATAGTGTGAAAAGTGGTTAGATGAAGACCACTACTACTTATAACCATGAACTTGTGTAAAAACAATTTTTCTTACAAAATGGAGTTCTAAACTAGTAGATCTACAGATCTACAAGTGGTATTTTCGAAGGACCAAGTGTAAAATGAAATCATAATTTTAAAGCCGGATCCTTCCTAAACAAAAGTGATTTTTGTGAACACACAAGTGTGTAGACACTTGTGTAACAAAAATTTTTAACAAAGAATTATTTTTATAAATTTTGGACAAGAAGTTGTAGAAATGTATCTTCTTTAAAAACAAGGTTCTCAAAGAGACCGAGTCTATTTATAAAAGATCTACTAAAATATGGGGAAGGTTACTACATATCTTACACAAACCACAAGTTCACGTGTTATGCGATTTATATCTATTTTGGACTAGTTGATGTTGAAATATCGTTTGTTAATGTTGGGAACATTGTTGATTTGAATTATAAAAGAAAATGATACGCTTGAAAGCGTGGCCACCTCCAGTTACACAGGAAACTCTGGCGAAATTTTTCCAAAAATCTAACACTTGTAAATATTTTTATCACAAGTGTTATGGATATATTTTTAACTTATTTTTTTCCAAATAAATTTCGTCACGATTTTTATTACAAATTAAACAAGTGTCGGAGGTGGGATTTTCACAAAATAAAACTTGCTAAAGTATATATTTAGAATATATATTTTCATAACAACACTTGTGTAAAAATTTTATGATTATTTTGTGAACTACGTAAATATTATTTTTAGGGTAAAAATAATATTACTAAATATTCACGACTCCAAAATAATTCTAACGCCTTCACAATAAATATTAAGTTACAACGGTATTACTATTACCACCCGATCTTTATCCGTAACTTACGTATTTTCAGAAAATACTCATAAGCGTGTATTTTGACAAGGATATTATTTTGGAAAATTGTATGGAATAAAATATAATATTTTTTGGGAAAAATATTTATATTTTGGAAGTAAAGTATTTTTGGACAAATGAAATAAAATATATTTTATTAAGTGAGACTTAATAATATATTTCGAAGTTATACGAACGCACATGTATTAAAACCCCCATCCTTGGGAAGGAATATATTTACAAAATAATTACGAAGTGTAAACACGAAATAGTTGCCTAACTATTTCCCAAAGACATTAAACCTTAAACTAAGGCACGACCGTCCGTCTAATAGAAGTTAGTACGTGTAGGTCGTCGCACAGCAGATTTTCTGGGAGATACTTTTTTTTTTAGAGACGCACTTCGGTGAGTTCATGTCCCCCTTTTCTCTAACTGTTTTCAGTTTTCTAAACTGCGGGGGTGAAATACATGTTACTATGATTACGAATAATTCTTACATGGTATGGTTAGCGTAAGGAGGGTTATTATTCAGATCATGTGAGTGGGTAGGCGGAAACTTGAGGCCATTAATCCTCAGGGTAGGACCGAGGGGCAGGAGCGGTAGATCTATCTGGGTGTAGCGAGCCCAGCCCCAGGCCCAAACAGAACGAACCTCGGGGTGACTTTGTACCCAACGCATAAATCTGCTAGGTTTGAGTCTTCCTACTTGCACTTCACACATATCAATGGCCTTGCAAACCATTGGTGATCTCTTTTTCCTTATTTGCTACATACCAGGGTTTTTATACATACAAAGGTTTATTTACTCACTTACACATGAACTCGCTCAACATTATTGTTGATTTTTTTTCAACTTACATGTATTTCAGGGAATTAAAGGATCTGGCACGGTATGACACGTTTTCCCGCTGCATTAGTCTCGAGGTCATCCGAGTTTAAGGGATGTGACTTTTTCCTGGACGAGTCACAGTTCTTAAACTGTGTTTATTTCTTGTTGGTGTTGTGTCTTTTGAACACTGTTTATGTTTGTTAGGATGTGATATCCGTTAAGACAATGTTGTGGTTCTTTACTCTTCAAACTTATTTTAGTGGATGATCTTGCATGGTTTTTATTTCATATAACTTGTTATGGTTAAGCTATGGTATTAAGAAGTCACACCAAAATAACCACGCTTCCGCAAAGCCAGGGTGTGACAGCTTGGTATCAGAGCTCTGATCATAGCGAACTAGGATTCCTTCTCGAGTCTAGACTATGATCACTAGGGCTCTCACGAAAACATTTTTACACTGCATACCACTCAAGTCCAGATCCAAAACTTTTTACAAACAAATGTTGAGCACATTTATTTATTATTTATAGGCTCAGTCTGGGAGGCTGAGGCTCGGTCTGGAAGACCGAGGCTCGGTCTAGGAGACCGAGGTAGTTGTCTAGTGGTACTAGGGAGTCAGTCTGAGAGGCTGGGAGAATAGGCTAGTGGGATTAGGAAGAGCAGTCTGAGAGGCTGGGAGGCTAGTGGGACTAGGAGAACTATTTGATTGCTTATTGGTGACTAATATGTTTATATGATTATATGATTGATTGTTATACGTATGTGTGTTTGTGTTACAAACGTCATGCCTTCATCATGTACTAGAAAGATGGACACTACGAATCCCATGGCCATAGTATCAGACGACATAGTTTCATCGGAGCACGAGGTGTACATTTCTGATACTACCGGCACAGACGATGACGACTTTCAGCCCCTTGCGCTGCCTGATGTCGTAGCAGAGCCTGCTGATGGCCATCTTGTTGGGAATTTGCCACTCGCGGTGATCCCTGCTCCTATGCCCCTTGCCGCTTATCCCGTTGTTGATATGCCCCCCGACGTGGTCTCTGACGATGATAACGATCTAATAGAGGAGGACCCATTTGAGGGCGAGGCCCTATTGCTGCTGGTGATAGCCTGCTGCTTGCTGACGCTCCTGCAAGAAGAGGCTCATGCCCATTCACCTGTCCCAGACCCATTTGAGTCTATGGCGTCCGCATCTTTGCATACACAGGGAGTGCAACCTCACTCACACGACGCCGACCCTGATATGGCGTCATCAGCTGCACCAGTTCCCGCACACTGCTTTGAGTTTGATCACGATATTGAGAATGATCCCATTTTTCCACCTGGTTTTGATCTAGACCATAACATGGAGTTCATACACTTAGACCAGCCCTTGGAGGATTCTGTAGTCCCTATCGACCCTATGTTTGTTGATCCAGCTGATTTTGAGATGGAGTTTGTTGATCCGGAGCCGACTGTGGCCCCTGAGCAAGGCGTTGCTCCTGACCCCGCATTGGAGCATGACCCTGTTCATGCCGATGCACCTGCTGTTGCTCCTTGATTGATCATCTGCTTGGACGAGAGAAAATTGGGGTAACTGTGCAAGACAATTTATTATTACGGGGGCCCACGTAATAACGACTTGTAGTGCACAGAAATCCTGGTGGACTCTGCAGGTCAAGCTAATGAAAACCAATGTAGCAGGAAATAACTAAAACACGAATGACCAAGGCGATGTAGCCTCGAGTTCATTCTATTACAAGCAATAAGCCAATTTGGCAAGCCTATGTGAAAGCTCGGAAATTTATTTCCCCACTCATACATTGAGTATATTTACGTGTAAAATTGGGTGATTACATGATGGCTTATGGTGCTATGTATCTCATAGACAATTGAAATGTTGTCTAGCCCGCTTCATAACACTTCGACAGAAGAGAATGCCACCCAGACGTGTCACAGACACCAGTACACTGCCAAGGACAAAAGCTGAGCTGCAAGAACGCATTTCACAGGCAAATGCACGACATGAAGCCCTCCGCTCTAAGCACAGCGATGGCATTACTGGAAATAACCCTCCAACTGGCTGCACCTATAAGCAGTTCCTGAACTGCAAGCCTTTGAACTTTGATAGAACAGGAGGCGCCGTTGCATTTGTTCGTTGGTCCGAAAAGATTGACTCCATTCTAAGAATGAGTAACGATTCGCCCCAACAGAGTGTTACCTATACCTCGGGGTTATTTCTAGATGACACACTCTCATGATGGAACCTTCAGGTTCAGACCCTTGGCACAGATGCTGCTTATGCACTGAGCTGGGACGAGCTCAAAGGAATGATGGAGAAGAAATACAATTCTAGGGCTGGAATCCAGAAGCTTGAGGTGGAGTTCTGGAATTGAAAATGGACGGACCAGAGATTCCTGAATACGTCCAGCAATCTCACGACTTGTCTAGGGTCGTCCCCTACTTAGTCAAACCGGAGTTCAAAAGGATTGAACGATTCATTTGGGGACTTGCACCCCAGATCAGGGGCATGGTTACTACCTCGAAGCCCTCAACCATTACAGAGGCTATCGATATGGGTGATTTATTTATAACATGAGATGTTATATGTTGATATTACATACGTACACTTTACTTACTATCACCTGACCAACGTGAACCATCTTTTAGAAGATGCCACCAAAACACGATCCGCGCATGCCTGCCAACGAGGCAGGACTTCAACAAATCATCGCTGCCGCCATTGCACAGTACGCAGCCTCACAAGGAGGAACTAGCGGAAGTAATTCTAACAATAACTGTAATAACAATCCACCACATGGGTGCACTTACAAGCAGTTCCTAGACTGCAAGCCCGTAAACTTCGACGACACTGTAGGTGTTGTTGCTTTTGTAAGATGGGCTGAGAAAACAGACTCTGTTCTTTGAATGAGCAAGTGCGCTCCAGACCAGCAAGTGACTTACATTTCTGGGCTATTCCTGGACGGAGCCCTGTCCTGGTGGAATTTACAAGTTCAAAATCTTGGTGAAGCCGCTGCTTACGCGTTGACCTGGGCCGAGTTAAAAGAGCTTATGCGAAAGAAGTATTGTTCACGCGCTGAAATTCAAAGGTTCGAAACTGAGTTTTGGCATTTGAAGATGGAAGGTCCAAAAATTGCAGAATATGTTCAGAGGTTTCACGACCTGTCACATGTGGTACCTTATATGGTCACGCCAGAATTCAAGCGGATTGAGCCCTTCATTTGGGGTTTAGCTCCTCAAATCATTAGTATGGTGACCTCTTCAAAACCAGCAACAATCACTGAGGCGATCGATCTAAGCGTAGCTCTCACTGAGGAGGCGATCCGCCTAAACAAGTTTTCTGATGTTGAGCAAAAGAAGAAGGAGACCCACGTCGAGTCGTCCGGGGGTAACAAAAGAAAATTCTCGAACTTCAAACAAGGCACAAGCGGTGATGGCAGGAAAGGAGGACCAAGCGCACCAGTCCAAGCTACAACTGGTACTGGAAGGAAAGGAAAGGGATATATGGGTACACATCCCAAGTGCAACACCTGCCAGCGTCACCACTCAGGCCGGTGTGGTTTAAAAGTATGTGAAGCTTGTGGAAAGACTGGCCACTCAAAGGATACTTGCTGGGCCACTGTTGGTCGGGGAGGCCAAGGAGGATTTGGGGATAGAAACAATAACCGGGGTGGATATGGAAATCGCCCTCAGGGAAACAATGGAGGAAATGGGAATCGAGGCAACAATGTGAATCAAGCTGGTAATGCGAACCGAAACAACAACAATCAAGCTGGAAATGGAGGTGGGAACGGGCAAAGACCAGGTTGTTTTAACTGGGGTGACATTGGGCACTATAAGAGGAACTGCCCAGAATTGAATCAAGCGCGTGGAAGGGTTTTCAATATCGAAGCGAGGGAAGCGCGCCAGGATCCCAATGTTGTTACTGGTACGTTCCCTATAAACCAACGCTTTGCATCCGTTTTATTTGATACCGGTGCCGATTATAGCTTCGTATCGTTAGAGTTTAAAAATATGCTTGGTTTAGCCGCTAGTAAACTAGATATCCCGTACTCAATCGAATTGGCAAATGGAAAGTTAGTAGAAGCTAATGAAGTGGTCAGAGGTTGTGTAATCGAATTGGGAGAGCGTGAGTTTACTTTGGATCTACTACCAGGCCAGCTGAGGAGCTTCGACGTGGTAGTAGGAATGGATTGGTTATCAAGCAACAAGGCTGAGATTGTTTGTCACGAAAAGGTCGTTCGTATCCCGACCGAAGATGGCGAAACAATTGTGGTACATGGCGAAAAGCGCGATACACCGTTAAGAATTATCAGCTGCCTCAAAGCGCGAAAGTGTTTGCAAAAGGGGTGTGCTGCCTTCCTGGCACACATTGTAGACAAGAAAGCTGCAGAACCGAAGATCGAAGACATCCCTGTCGTGAGGGAGTATCCGGAAGTCTTCCCGGAGGACTTGCCTGGACTGCCGCCTCAGAGGCAAGTGGAGTTTCACATCGATTTAGTCCCAGGCGCCGGGCCTGTGGCTAAGGCACCTTATAGACTTGCCCCGTCTGAGATGCAAGAATTGTCGACACAACTTCAAGAGTTGTTAGACAAGGGATTTATCCGACCAAGCTTCTCGCCTTGGGGAGCTCCGGTCCTGTTTGTCAAAAAGAAGGACGGTAGTTTTCGAATGTGCATAGACTACCGGGAGCTGAACAAGCTGACGATCAAGAATAGATATCCTCTGCCAAGAATTGATGATCTGTTTGATCAACTGCAAGGTTCAAGCTTTTACTCAAAGATCGATTTGCGATCTGGATACCATCAGTTAAGGATACAAGAGGAGAGTATCCCGAAGACAGCCTTCAGAACTCGTTATGGACACTACGAGTTCCATGTTATGCCGTTTGGGTTGACAAACGCACCTGCAGTCTTTATGGATTTGATGAATAGAGTTTGCAAGCCGTACTTGGACAATTTCGTGATTGTGTTTATCGACGACATCTTGATTTATTCAAGGACAAAGGCTGAGCACGAACAACATCTAAGAGCTATTTTGGAGCTGCTGAAGAAAGAACAGCTGTATGCCAAATTCTCTAAGTGCGAACTTTGGCTACGTGAAGTCCAATTTCTTGGACATGTGGTAAATGGAGATGGAATCCATGTGGATCCAACCAAGATCGAAGCGATCAAGAATTGGGAAACGCCAAAGACGCCAACCGAGATTCGACAATTCTTGGGTTTGGCTGGCTACTATCGAAGGTTCATTGAGGATTTTTCGAAGATCGCTCAACCATTGACGCTCCTCACCCAGAAAGATAAGAAGTTTGATTGGGGAATCAAACAGGAAGAAGCGTTTCAGCTGTTGAAGGATAAGCTCTGCAATGCGCCAATCCTAGCACTACCGGAAGGTACTGACGATTTCGTGGTATACTGTGATGCCTAGCGTCAAGGATTGGGTTGCGTGTTGATGCAACGCCAGAAGGTTATTGCTTACGCATCACGTCAGTTGAAGATACATGAGAAGAACTATACCACACACGATTTGGAGCTAGGCGCAGTGATATTTGCATTAAAGATCTGGAGACACTACCTATATGGTACGAAATGTACAATTTTTACAGATCATAAGAGCCTACAACACATATTCAACCAGAAGGAGTTGAATATGAGACAAAGACGATGGGTTGAGTTGTTAAATGATTACGATTGCGAGATAAAGTATCATCCAGGGAAGGCGAATGTGGTTGCCGACGCCCTAAGTCGAAAAGAGAGGATCAAGCCCATAAGGGTTAGGGCTTTAGAAATGATTATCCAAACCGATCTTTCCTTGCGCATTCGTGCCGCGCAGAAAGAAGCTCTTAAGGAAAGAAATCTTGAAGAAGAATACCTCCGTGGGATAGAGAAGCTATTGGTGCCAAACAAGGAAGGAACGTTATGTTTTGAGAAAAGGATTTGGGTTCCTCTGTTTGGTGGTTTAAGGAAAGTTGTTTTTGATGAAGCTCACAAATCGCGGTACTCTATCCATCCAGGAGCGGATAAGATGTACCAAGATCTCAAGGATTACTATTGGTGGCCTAGGATGAAGGGCGATGTTACTGTTTATGTGAGCAAGTGTCTAACGTGTGCTAAGGTGAAAGCGGAATACCAGAAGCCTTCAGGACTTCTGCAACAACCAGAGATTCCCAAGTGGAAATGGGAACAAATCTCCATGGATTTTATTACAAAGTTGTCAAGAACGCCAAGAGGTCATGACACTAGTTGGGTGATAGTTGACCGCCTAACAAAGTCCGCACACTTTCTGCCAACCAAAGAGAAGGATAACACCAGCAAACTGGCAGAAATATACATGCGAGAGATCGTCGCACGTCATGGAGTGCCTCTCTCGATCATCTCTGATAAAGATGGACGTTTCATATCAAGGATTTGGCAATCCTTCCAAGAAGCTTTTGGCTCACAATTAGATCTGAGCACTGCATTTCACCCTCAGACCGACGGTCAAAGCGAGCGGACTATTCAGACCTTGGAAGATATGCTGAGAGCATGTGTTATGGATTTGGGCGGTAGCTGGGATAAGCATTTGCCACTGGTCGAATTTTCATACAACAACAGCTACCACACCAGTATTGGAGCCGCGCCATTTGAAGTTCTTTACGGACGCAAGTGTCGATCACCCCTATGCTGGGCTGACGCAGGTGATAGGCAGCTTGTTGGTCCCGAAATCGTCCAAGAGACGACAGACAAGATTGCGCAGATTCGAAAACGCATCGAAGCGGCTCGCGAAAGACAGAAAGCCTATGCAGATCCAAACCGGAAACATTTGGAATTCCAAGTTGGAGATATGGTTTTATTGAAAGTTTCACCCTGGAAGGGTGTGGCACGCTTCGGAAAGCGTGGGAAGTTGAATCCACGTTACATTGGCCCTTTCAGAATTTTGGAAAGAATAGGGCTAGTAGCATACAAGCTGGACTTACCTGCTGAACTGAATGGAGTTCACGATACATTTCATGTATCCAACCTGAAGAAAAGTCCAACTCAAGATACCGTTGTCATTCCCACCGACGAGATTCATGTTGACGACACGCTCCATTTCGTTGAAGAACCTGTTGAGGTTACGGATTGGAAAGTAAACAAGACCCGCCGGAGCAGTGTCAAGCTCGTCAAGGTTCGTTGGAATGCCAGACATGGTCCTGAATACACCTGGGAGCATGAGGATCGGATGAAAGAGAAATACCCCCATTTATTTCCTAAGAACCCTGCATCTAGTAGCAGAACTTAAATTTCGGGACGAAATTTCTTTAACGGGGGGAAAATGTGACAATCCTCACCAAACCAGGTATCCGTACGAATTAATTAATATTTAATTACTGCTTAATTACTGTGCTTGCTTACAACTGTGATTAAACTGCTTACTGATTTCTGATACGTACATACTCATGCATCACATTTTATACTGTCACTCTATTATTTTTACACAAACATCAGTGACAACCTTGATGCACAAAAAGCACAGTGAGCACACTATACGGGATACCCATTAAACATGCTGATATAACCAGCATCAGGCAGACACTGCCTCTAAGGCTTGTATGA
Source organism: Helianthus tuberosus (assembly GCA_030545235.1). Lineage (NCBI taxonomy): Eukaryota > Viridiplantae > Streptophyta > Magnoliopsida > Asterales > Asteraceae > Helianthus > Helianthus tuberosus. The sequence goes on along the minus strand of JARYGA010040887.1, from coordinate 66,042 downwards.
GCCAGAGATAGTTTACTACACCGGTAGAGAGTGTGGGGAAATGAGGGTTGTAGAACTGCGTCACTAGGTGTTAGTTATAGTGACCGCATGTGCCTAAAACGTACTTTGAGTACAAAATTCTGCACTTTAATATAAAAATTCAGCTTTTATCTAAACTAGTAAAGTGCCAAAACATGAGAAAATATTACAAGACACTTTCCAAAATGTCGGGAATAAATTGTGTCACTAAAAATAATATTAACGACACTTTATATATTTATTTAGCGCTTTAACGGAGTAATATCCAACCGTACAACCGGACTTAACCCGAGACATAAAAATATTGTCATTGACATTGTTTTTCTTTTTCTGAGCCAGTTAGGGTCCCCGAATACCCTAACACCCGCTATATATTACAACACACATAATAACTAATTTTAATTCCTAAGTAAACTAACTTAACACTTAGCCATCTAGTTGAAAACTAACCATGTACCCACCCCCCTCATAACCGATTCGATTCCCTCATGTGAGACACCCACCCTCATTTGTTGATTATTTTAATCACATACTAAATATCTAGAAACCATATTATTTAGTGGACAATACACCCTAAGTGGATTATAAATATATACCTTGGTCATCATCCTCTCACATTCAACAACACCAACTAGCTTCATTTTCTTTCTCTCTTGTTTGACTTACGGCCGAGAGCTCACCCACCCACCATTATTTTTTTTAATTTCCATCTTGCAATTTAATATACAACTAAGGGTGAAGGATCGCATACGAGGAGACCCGGTGCTTACGGATCGTCAAGGACCTAACCTCAACGCTTTTAACCACCTGTTTTTCGACTAGTTTCTTCCCTAGCCTCGAGCTAGTAGTAAGTGACTCTAAACGCCTTTTTGATCTATTCTAAAGTGGTTAATAAGAATTTTGACGGATGAAATTTATGAACATCTAAGAACAAAATTTAAAGTCTACTAAAATAATATAAACAAAGTGGTTAATAGATGAATATTGGTGTAAAACTTATAAGACTTGTTTTGTTATGATTATTTAGTGTTGTTTTATGCTAGTGTTAGTTCGGATCGTCATCTAACCCGACTAAGTCATGTTCATGGAACATGACCTAGTGTATGTTATAGTGTGAAAAGTGGTTAGATGAAGACCACTACTACTTATAACCATGAACTTGTGTAAAAACAATTTTTCTTACAAAATGGAGTTCTAAACTAGTAGATCTACGGATCTACAAGTGGTATTTTCGAAGGACCAAGTGTAAAATGAAATCCTAATTTTAAGGCCGGATCCTTCCTAAACAAAAGTGATTTTTGTGAACACACAAGTGTGTAGACACTTGTGTAACAAAAATTTTTAACAAAGAATTATTTTTATAAATTTTGGACAAGAAGTTGTAGAAATGTATCTTCTTTAAAAATAAGGTTCTCAAAGAGACCGAGTCTATTTATAAAAGATCTACTAAAATATGGGGAAGGTTACTACATATCTTACACAAACCACAAGTTCACGTGTTATGCGATTTATATCTATTTTGGACTAGTTGATGTTGAAATATCGTTTGTTAATGTTGGGAACATTGTTGATTTGAATTATAAAAGAAAATGATACGCTTGAAAGCGTGGCCACCTCCAGTTACAGAGGAAACTCTGGCGAAATTTTTCCAAAAATCTAACACTTGTAAATATTTTTATCACAAGTGTTATGGATATATTTTTAACTTATTTTTTTCCAAATAAATTTCGTCATGATTTTTATTACAAATTAAGCAAGTGTCGGAGGTGGGATTTTCACAAAATAAAACTTGCTAAAGTATATATTTAGAATATATATTTTCATAACAACACTTGTGTAAAATTTTTATGATTATTTTGTGAACTACGTAAATATTATTTTTAGGGTAAAAATAATATTACTAAATATTCACGACTCCAAAATAATTCTAACGCCTTCACAATAAATATTAAGTTACAACGGTATTACTATTACCACCCGATCTTTATCCGTAACTTACGTATTTTCAGAAAATACTCATAAGCGTGTATTTTGACAAGGATATTATTTTGGAAAATTGTATGGAATAAAATATAATATTTTTTGGGAAAAATATTTATATTTTGGAAGTAAAGTATTTTTGGACAAATGAAATAAAATATATTTTATTAAGTGAGACTTAATAATATATTTCGAAGTTATACGAACGCACATGTATTAAAACCCCCATCCTTGGGAAGGAATATATTTACAAAATAATTACGAAGTGTAAACACGAAATAGTTGCCTAACTATTTCCCAAAGACATTAAACCTTAAACTAAGGCACGACCGTCCGTCTAATAGAAGTTAGTACGTGTAGGTCGTCGCACAGCAGATTTTCTGGGAGATACTTTTTTTTTAGAGACGCACTTCGGTGAGTTCATGTCCCCCTTTTCTCTAACTGTTTTCAGTTTTCTAAACTGCGGGGGTGAAATACATGTTACTATGATTACGAATAATTCTTACATGGTATGGTTAGCGTAAGGAGGGTTATTATTCAGATCATGTGAGTGGGTAGGCGGAAACTTGAGGCCATTAATCCTCAGGGTAGGACCGAGGGGTAGGAGCGGTAGATCTATCTGGGTGTAGCGAGCCCAGCCCCAGACCCAAACAGAACGGACCTCGGGGTGACTTTGTACCCAACGCATAAATCTGCTAGGTTTGAGTCTTCCTACTTGCACTTCACACATATCAATGGCCTTGCAAACCATTGGTGATCTCTTTTTCCTTATTTGCTACATACCAGGGTTTTTATACATACAAAGGTTTATTTACTCACTTACACATGAACTCGCTCAACATTATTGTTGATTTTTTTTTCAACTTACATGTATTTTAGGGAATTAAAGGATCTGGCGCGGTATGACACGTTTTCCCGCTGCATTAGTCTCGAGGTCATCCGAGTTTAAGGGATGTGACTTTTTCCTGGACGAGTCACAGTTCTTAAACTGTGTTTATTTCTTGTTGGTGTTGTGTCTTTTGAACACTGTTTATGTTTGTTAGGATGTGATATCCGTTAAGACAATGTTGTGGTTCTTTACTCTTCAAACTTATTTTAGTGGATGATCTTGCATGGTTTTTATTTCATATAGCTTGTTATGGTTAAGCTATGGTATTAAGAAGTCACACCAAAATAACCACGCTTCCGCAAAGCCAGGGTGTGACACAAATCAGTCAAAAACATAGACTTGCAGAGACTACCGTAAGTTACGGTGTTCACCGTAACTTACGGTAGAGATTAGAAGCTTACGGTGGATCTCTACTGATTTACGGTAGACCAGAAACATCAAGTGACTACCGTAACTTACGGTAGATACCGTAAGTTACGGTAGAGCCCTGAAATTTTTGTAAATTTTTGCATCTTAAAGCTAATCGAATCCGTTTTGATCGTAGTTTCAATTATTTAATATTCCTAAGAACTCTAACACTAGTTTTAATGTAAACATGTCAGTTTCTAGGTATTGCAAGAATACGGATGGCGGTCAAGCAAGTTTTTGAAGAACCGAACATAACTTTTGAAGCTTCCGCGTTATCTAACTCTAAAAGACAATGTTTTGGAAATGTAAACTATTTGCTAAACAACTTATGAATGTTTGAATTAGTCGTTAGTTGACTAATGTTTTGCTACTTATGAACTTTATCTATGGAACTTATGTTATAAGTTGGAAATATTTTATATAAAATTGTATGAATCATTATTAAATTCAAGTAGTAATTAGAAGGGTGTTACAAGTTGGTAATCAGAGCTTAAGGTTGTCAACAAAGTGTTCGGTTCAAGCTTGATCAATCGTCCGGTAAGAATTAAATTTTTATTTTAATAGATTATATCTTATGTAAGAAATGAGAAATGAATTGATATGCATGGGAAGAGTGTGTTAACACACTCAAACCCGGAAAGTGCATTAAATGTGAACGGTTAAAGCAAGTTGGGAACTTGGCTAAACCGAAACAAATGAAGCAAGGTTATAAATGAAATGTTTAACGTTTAATGTAAACATTTCAGTTTCAAGATGTCTGACGGAAACAATGATGAACCGGTGCAGACAAGCACCGAACAAATGAAAGAGATAATTGCCGAAGAAGTAGGGAAGGCAATTGAAGGCAGTCTATCCGGGTTTATAGACAAAATTCAAAGCACAGTGTTGTCACTTGCCGAAGAGCGAGTTAAAAGGTTGGAGGATAGTGTCAACCTTATGAAGGAGAAATCGGGAGAACGTAAAGGGTGTTCATACAAAGAATTTATGGCGTGTAAACCGCCAATCTACAACGGGGAGGTTGACCCAATAATTTGCCAAAGATGGTTGGGCGACATTGAAGGGGTGTTTGAAAGGACCCATTGTGATGAAAGTGACTTTGTTGCTTACGGAATAGGCCAGTTGAGAGGTCAAGCCAAAGATTGGTGGGACAACAAAAAGAATGAAATAGGAGCCGAAGCGGCGAGAACCATGACATGGGAAGATTTTAAAACGCCGTTTCTTAAACATCATAGCCCCAAGGCGGTCATTAATAAAATCAAGGAAGAGTTCATGAAACTTAGGCACAAGGGCGAGACCATAGACAAGATTACGGCGATGTTTATTGATAAGATGAAGTTTAGTAGTGAATTGGTGACGAATGAAGAACAGAAAATATACTACTACTATAACATGTTGAGCACCGAATATAAGGAGTTTATGACTCCTTCAAAATACGAGACCCTTACCGAAATCATAAACGTTGCTCGGGAACGAGAAATCGAGTTGAAGAAACAAGTTGAAAGGGGTGAGCGAAGGGCGCAAGATGTGAATCCAAGCCCTACAAAGAAAGCTCAAACTGGAGAGTCGGGAAAGAAAGTGGATGCTAAAGGTGGGTCGCCAAGTTGTAAAGTGTGCGGGAAAGGACACAAGGGAGAATGTCGGTTCAAAGACAAACCATGCCCTATATGTAGTAAGACGGGGCACACGGCGTCGCTATGCCCGGGTAAAGTCTCAGTTTGCTACAAATGTTATCAACCCAGCCACAAAAAGTCCGAATGCCCGGACTTAGTTGGAAAGAGAGACGTTTGAGAATCTCCAGCAGAAGCTCCTAAGGCGAAGGCTAGATCCTTCCAACTTACCGCGGCTGAAGCAAAAATAGAACCCGAAGTGGTCTCAGGTATATTCACAATTAACTCAATTCCCGCACGTGTATTGTTTGATACGGGTTTGAATAAATCCTTCATTTCGCATGGATTTATTCGACATCCTTCATTTGTATTGACGAAATTATCTGCGCCCTTAGAAGTTGAAATAGGGGACAACAAAAGTTTTATAGTTTGTGATGTTTGTCGAGGCTGCAAATTAAGCATCGACGATGAAGAATACTTGATAGACCTAATCCCGATGTCAATGGGGGAATTTCAAGTAGTCGTTGGGATGGATTGGCTATCTCAACACCACGCAAAGGTCGTGTGTTTTCGTAAGGAGATAAAGCTAACATCTCCGAGTGGGAAACACATCACTATCTATGGCGAAAAAGGAGGTAACCCTATAATATGCTCGATGTTGAACGCTCACAAGCTTATGAAGCAAGGATGCAAGGCGTTTATGATATACGCGAATGAGCCCGAGAAGGAATCACTGAAGATTGAAAATGTACCAGTAGTACGGAACTACGAAGATGTGTTTCCGGAAGATTTACCGGGGATACCGCCTGAACGGGAAGTAGAGTTCGGGATCGAATTGATTCCGGGCGCAAAACCCGTAGCTAGAGCACCGTACCGACTTGCACCATAGGAGTTACAAGAGTTGATGTCCCAGATTCAAGACCTGCTTGACAAAGGATTCATAAGGCCGAGTGTGTCTCCTTGGGGCGCACCGGTACTGTTCGTGAAAAAGAAAGACGGAAGCATGCGCATGTGTATCGATTACCGGGAGTTAAACAAACTCACGGTAAAGAACCGATACCCGCTTCCGAGGATAGATGATCTATTCGACCAACTACAAGGTGCGAACTGGTTTTCAAAGATTGACCTTAGATCGGGGTATCACCAACTAAAGGTCAAGGAAGAAGATGTGCCGAAGATGGCTTTCCGCACGCGATACGGACATTACGAGTTCCTCGTGATGTCATTTGGACTAACAAATGCACCCGCGGCTTTCATGGATCTCATGAACCGGGTTTGCAAGCCAATGTTGGATAAATCAGTCATTGTGTTTATCGATGATATTCTGGTGTATTCAAAAAGTGAAGCTGAACATGCACACCACTTACAAGAGGTGTTAGAGACACTTAGACGATAGAGGTTGTATGCGAAATTCTCTAAGTGTGCCTTTTGGTTACGAGAGGTGCAATTTCTCGGCCACATCATAAGTGCCGATGGAGTATTGGTAGATCCGTCCAAGATCGAGGCCGTGTCGAAATGGAATTCCCCGAAGAACCCTTCAGAAATTAGAAGCTTCTTAGGGCTTGCGGGATACTATAGGAGATTCATTCAAGATTTCTCCAAGATTGCGTCGCCGCTAACCAAGTTAACCCGAAAGGAGGAGAAGTTCATTTGGGGTGTTGAACAAGAAAGGGCGTTTCAGACGCTAAAAGAGAAGTTAACTCAAGCTCCGGTATTAACATTGCCGGACGGAGTTGAAGACTTAGTGGTTTATTCTGATGCCTCATTATCAGGGCTCGGATGTGTTCTGATGCAACGGGGCAAAGTTATAGCTTATGCCTCAGGCAATTGAAGATACATGAGAAGAAATATCCCACGCACGATCTTGAATTGGCTGCGGTGGTATTTGCGTTAAAAATATGCAGGCACTATTTATATGGGGTAAAGTGCACCGTATTCACCGATCACAAAAGCTTAAAATACTTCTTCAATCAGAAGGAGTTAAATATGCGTCAGAGACGATGGTTGGAAATGGTGAAGGATTTCGATTGCGAAATACACTACCACCCCGGAAAGGCGAATGTGGTGGCGGATGCTTTGAGCAGAAAAGCGGACTATGTCCCAATACGAGTAAGATCAATGCAACTTGTGGTGACCTCGGGTATACTTGAACGTATCCGAGAGGCGCAAGTAGAAGCAGTGAAAGAGGAGAACTGGAAAAAGGAAAGGATTGTTGGCCAAGTTAAGGATCTTGAAGTAGGCAACCAGGGTCTGAAAACACGTTTCAAGAGAATTTGGGTTCCTAACACATGTGGAGTTAAAAAACTTCTACTTGATGAAGCTCACAAGTCCCGTTATTCCATCCATCCGGGTGCGACCAAGATGTATAACGACCTGAAACAAAATTATTGGTGGCACGGAATGAAGAGGGATGTGGTGAAATATGTGGAGAAATGCTTGACTTGCTTACAAGTCAAGGCGGAGCATCAGAAACCTTATGGAAAACTACAACCTTATGGAAAACTACAACCATCTGTAAAAGTTATGCGTTTATGTGAATGTTTGATGCAACCTTATGATGTCAACCCAAAGACAAACTACTCGTATGGTTCTGTCATTTTATGATCACTCGTGATCTCCCTAAGAACCTTCAACACTTGTTTTTTTTAAGAAACAAAGCCAAACTCTTATTGAAAATCCTTCTATCTTTATAGATGGATCCTTGAAAATGCTTAAAGTGCCAAATGAAATCCATGGATTGGATTCCTGGTGTGCTTTAATTATCCATGCCCAAAGATAACAAATTAAAGAATCAAGTTAGCTAATTTTGTGCTTGTGTTTTCTTACATGTTTTGTGGTTGTATGTGATCCATCCAAATCCTCGTAGAATCTTCCATATCTTATATGAGGGATTCATAGTAGGATATCCAAAGTTACTATCTTAAATCCTTAATGGACTTCTACGTTGTAGTCAAGTCCTTTGGGTTTTAAAGTACTATTCTATAATCGGACCTCTTGAATGGTCTGGTTAAACAGATTGATTTTGAAAATCTGATTAGAAATATCATGTGATGATATAATTAAAAAGATCCCTTAAGTGGTCTATTTAAGAAGATCGTACGACGGTGTAGTTAAGAAGATCATGTGTTGATCTAGTTAAAAAGATCGTTCGTTGATCTAATTGAAAGGACCCTTTGGTGGTCTAGTCGAGTCGCTTCATGTTTATTCAAGTGATTTTTTTCCTACGCATTATGAAATGAACTTTGCGGACTGTGCAAGGAATTACGTAATTATGGACGCCTACATAATTATGGAATTCAGTGCACAGAAACCACATGAAGGGTTCAATGGATCTATTAGAAGGCGAAACCGTCACAGCTGTCTTCACAAGTTTCCTCTAGAATTAAATTTCGGGACGAAATTTCCTAAAGTAGGGGAGACTGTGACACCTGTGTCACTTCAACCATCAAACAAATTCCAAACCAATGAAATATTGTATTTCATACTTGGGATTTGTAAAAATATGTGTATCGTTTGCACATATCAACTCTTTTTCGATTTTAAGCTTTAAATCGCTTTCTGGAGGGTTATACGCGCTCTGATGCGTAAATATAACCAGTTTAATCCAATGAACACTCCGGAATAGTGAAATAGGCTTAAAATATCTTAAATAACCTTTACATAACTTAGAAATAAGTTTTAAAGGCTTTGGTATGGCAAAAACAAGTTAATTCGCTTACAGGGACTAAACTTGACAAACTGCGAAAGTATGCCAATTTGAACTGTAACAGACATTCTGGAACATGAACATAAGTTAAACAAACCATAAATATCCTTTATATAGCTTAGAAATAGGCTTTGAGGGGTTCGGTGTGCTAAAATAAACTTTTGGGTCATTCAGGGGCTAAAAGCGTCAAAAAGTGCACAAGTTTGATTTTCGCGCATAACTTACGTTCTGAATACATCCGGACATCCAAAAATTTATGTAAGCATTATAATATTATGCTTTAGTGTTTGGTTGTCAAAAATCCATTCGTCGCTTAATTTGGATCGTTTTTGCGTTCGTTACGACTCCCGTCGTAGTTAACCGAACATCGCGATCGTACGGCCAAACGAACCGACATCCGATATATTTTTGAGCACATTTCAAGTTCCCTATACTTTAACTTCATTTTAGAGCTTTGAAATGGGGTTAACGGGGCTTAAACGTGTCAAAAACGCATCGAAAACCAAGTTTTGAGGCAGCAGGGACTGAAACTGTAAATCTGCCAAACTAGGTCCTTACGGACCTCAACATTGGGAGTGTTGAGGTCCGTAAGCAGGGGTCAGATGCAGAAAAATGTTTTAAACAGCCTGTTAACAGCCCTTAACCCCTCCAAAGGCCAATGCCATGTGTCCAATTCTTGTGGTGGGAGCAATATGAGTTACCACAACATTCCGACAAGTGTACAGGCAAGATCAAGGCACGTTATCCAAGAAACGATCTTAACGGTTCGAAGAAATCTATAAATACCCAACCCACTTCATTGCAAAACCCACTAGAATCTGATTTGAGAAGCTCTAAGTTGGAACCTTTGTTTCATACCTGAGCTACTTGAATCAAGATTAGCATTCGGGGACCCTTTGTAAGTGTTCCTTCGTTCTTTTATTGCTTTTCGAGTCTGAAAGTCAAACTTTGTTTGACTTTCTGCATTGACCAGTTTATGGTCAATGCGAAGTTCGTTTGAACTTCGCAACGTGATTGTAATCACGATGGTTATAGTCCCTTGTGACTATGCCTACTGATTACCACGTTGTCTAGGGTCGTAAGGGTAAGCGATCTAATAAATCGCTTATACCTTCGAACCCGACCCATTTGGTCGATCATTAGGATCCGATCAAACACATTAGGTGATCATAGTATATAGGGAATAACCTTCCGAGGTTATACCTTATGGTCGCTTCATTTAAGTAGTTGTATGATAGGTAGTTTATATGCCTTAGGTAAATTACCAAAATGCCCTTTTTACTCCAAAATCCATTTTAAGCATATGTAACATAACTTTTGGTATCTAAACTGATTTGGTAACAATATTAGATATGCTAAGGCATATTTTACTTGTCATAGGACTAGTTAGGAGTTCCGAACGCGTTTCACGCGAACGACGCGTTAAAGTAGCATAAGCTACCTAAACGGGTCGTAATGGGTCGTAAGCACTTAGGCTAGGTTTCATTTAGTATGTAGGCTTTGTTAAACCATGCTACATGAGTTCCCATACTCATTTGGTTTACAAGCCCTCATTCTATCCGATCCTCCGATTTAGGTCCAGTTAATTAACATAGTTACCTATATTAGGTGTCGTTTGATTTCCGTGATCTCTAGCATTTGCTTGGTGGTTATCTTAGGACTTCTGAGCAATCTCAAGTGAGTACATAGTTCCCCTATTTTACAACTTTCAACTGTTTTGGGGTGAAGCATGTGTACCTATCTGTTATTTTCATGATTTCAAAGTATAATTGATTATACATGTTATTACTTATCATTTGACGAACTAAATGACTATCTTTGGTTTAAACACTGATTTCTCAAAGAACATAAAATAAAATGTTGAATTGTACTTATTTTATGTTCACCAGACCGATTGGTAGTATGATATAGCGCTATAGGATTAGACACCCCATTCCTGTTGTCATGGAATGTCTGAAACCAATTTGTTTCTCCATCCAAATAGGGATTGCCTTTGTGGTATCCTTATAGTCTCAAAGGTGTAGTTTGATGCACTAGGTCTGAATGAATTCTTAAATCACACATTTAAAGTATATTTTGATATACTCCCAAAAGTATAGTTTGATATACTCCCATGTGTGATATTGTACAGAACCAACATATATATTTTATCAACAAACCAAAACATATTTTTATATGTTATTTATAAAACCCAAAGCATATTTTGATATGTTATTTATGAAACCAAAACATAGTTTAATATGTTATTTACAAATCCAAAAGTATACTTTTAATATGCTACTATAAGGTTATTCGTTTAACCTTACATTATTTTACAAAGCATAACTTTTGATTTATTCAAACACTTTGTTTTGTACATTTTTACTTGTGGTTTAAGAAATCTCATTTTACTTACCATACATAACTTTTGTTTACACATTACATGGTTTACATTTAACTTGAGTTATACAATAACATTGGACTATTGGTGGTTTGGTTTGAGTAAGTGACTTAAGTAACGAGGCGTGTGTAATATGATACAAGCATGGTTGATACGCCGCTGGTACTTCCTATATATAAGTGTTTGTATGGTATTACATATCGTAGCGTTATTTGAATCATTTCAATTTAAGTCATATAACATTTTATGCAAATAACATACTTTTCATAAGACATTGTTTTACAACAACTTATCTTAGACAAACTCATTTTACATGGTTATTCATTTAACCTTACATTTATTTATACATATAATCTGATCATATTGTTTTTCAAACAATTTACAAAACAAATCAATTTACGAGGTTCATGACTAAACTTTATTAAACATTTTCTTAAACTTACAAGTCATGAATCTTATTTTCACAAAACCTATGTATCTCACAGGCATTTTTATGCTGACGTACCTATTTTTACACATGTTTCAGGTACTGCTTCGCAATGATTTGTTGATACATGCTACATTTAGGATGGACTCGTGCCTTAGCAATTTTAAAACTTGGAAGATCATAGTTGTACTTATTTGATTGTATTAAAACAATGAGTTCATTATTCATTAAAACGGAATTTATTTATTCCATGGTTACGAAACAATGGTTCTGTTACAACACTCCCCGACGTTTCCGCCACGTCTGGTTGTTCTACGTGGTCGGGGTGTGACATAATATTAATAAAATAAAATAAAAAAAACACAAACACTCTTGTCTGTGTTCTGTGGAGATCGACCAGGAGACAGGGGCGACCCAAGCTCCTCCTCAAAACCCTAGACTCTCTTAAATCCTACAAATTGAAGGTCAAGATCTGTTTCAAAACAAAAATCGAGCATAGATTACTGATCCTCATCATAAGAGGGTTACAAGGTATGTAAAATCTGATGAAAATTCTCTACTCGAAATTCTCATGAATTTGGGAAATCTGAAATTTGATGATGCATGTTTGTTATTTGGGTAGAATAGGATTGATATAGTGTCTAGGAGTAAAACCCAGACAACAATATGAGAAATCATGCCTAAATTTTTCATGAACACATTGAAGGTGATTCATGGGTTTTGTGAGATTATGATAAACACTAGGATTATAGTGGTAGTTCTAGTAATATTTGACATATGTGAAGTGGTTACAGAATTTTAGAGGATCAAAGTTCATGTATGGTAGTTGATTGATGGAAATTTAGGGCTACATGACAAGTCGTGAACATGATAATATATAGTGTAAATTTCTGCCCTTAAAGTGTTCGTAAAAATGCCTCAATGAAGGCTTAAATCTGAAAATTTGAGTTAAACCGAATAATTGTGATGTTTCGGCAAAAATATGCGAACTATGAATTGAAAAGAGTTCTAAACATGTCTTGGTTGAACTCTATAGGAAAAGATACCGGAGCTCCAAGCGGACAAGCCGGTGGCGACTTGCGTTTGAAGGGCGTGCACTAAAGGTATGTAACTTGACTCGTTACATTGGGTAAATTTTGATAATTTGCATAAATATAGTGAATTGTAGAATAAAGGTTGTCTTAATTTGAAGCGATAATGTTTGCTATATTGATTAATTAGACCAGGATTGGTTACAACTTGTTGGTAGTCATCATAATGGAGGATTCCGTAGATGAGCCAAACGGGTGGATCTCTACTGATTTACGGTAGACCAGAAACATCAAGTGACTACCGTAACTTACGGTAAGTTACGGTAGATACCGTAAGTTACGGTAGAGCCCTGAAATTTTTGTAAATTTTTGCATCTTAAAGCTAATCGAATCCGTTTTGATCGTAGTTTCGATTATTTAATATTTCTAAGAACTCTAACACTAGTTTTAATGTAAACATCTCAGTTTCTAGGTATTGCAAGAATACGGATGGCGGTCAAGCAAGTTTTTGAAGAACCGAACACAACTTTTGAAGCTTCCGCGTTATCTAACTCTAAAAGACAATGTTTTGGAAATGTAAACTATTTGCTAAACAACTTATGAATGTTTGAATTAGTCGTTAGTTGACTAATGTTTTGCTACTTATGAACTTTATCTATGGAACTTATGTTATAAGTTGGACATCTTTTATATAAAATTGTATGAATCATTATTAAATTCAAGTAGTAATTAGAAGGGTGTTACATTAAGTGTCCAGAATAACTTGTAAAGTGTTGGGAATGAAAACTGTCACTAAAGGTACTTCATACCTAGTAAAAATGCACTACTTAGCACTTTAACGAACCGATAACCGAACGATTAACCGGACACTACCCAAAACACCAAAAATATACTAGAAGCATTGTTTTTATAATTTAAAGCTAGTTATGGTGATAAAACACCTTAAAAATCATAGAAACACATAAACACACATAACTTCATCATAAACCCCTAACTTACACTTATAACATTTAACTTCCAAAAATTCACATTTAACCCCCTCCCCTCTTTGTAACCGGCCCAAAGTGGACCGCACTCCCTTTCTATTAAAATATTTGCAATCTAAACTAGATATTAGGCATAAAATCCCTTGGTTAAACCTATGTTGGAGGATATAAGAAGAAGGTTAAAGTGAGAAGAAACATTATCACCTTCTTCATTTTGAAACTACATCTTTCTCTCCTCCCTCTCTATACCTTACAGCCACCACCACCTCACCACACATAACACATTTTAACTTTAAAACAAGGAAATCTAAGGTTATACAAAGGTGCACAAGGATGATCTAAGAAGGTTTGGAGCAAAAGAAGTGGAAGGACCACCTTGTGGAACTTTTAACCACTCATCTTCATCATTTCATCTTCTTCTTGTTTTTGCCACTTCCCTTGCCACTAGAGCTAGAAGTAAGCCTTCTAAACACTATTTTACTTCATGTTATTAGTATGTACAAGTCACACCATCAAAGAATCTAAACTTTAAAAGATGGTAACATGAATATCTAACATAATCTAAGTGAAAACAAGTTGTTTTGAAGTTATTTGATGTATGTTATGAAGTTGTGAATGTTGAATCTTGTGTTTTTAGTTAGATCCATCATGTGAAAGCTTGTTAGAAGCTTAGATCTAACAAGTTTAAGCATGGATCTTGAAAGATCCATGGTTAAACTTGAAGATGAACTTGAAAAGTCTTAATGCAAACATGAAAAATGGTTTTTAAAGCATGTTCCCATGATCTTGAAGTAACTAAGTTTATGGATGATTAATAAATGAAACTAAGTTTTATAAAAAGTTCATGAAAATTCATCAAGAAGCTTATTCTTGAAAGAACCAAGTATGTTAAGTATAGATTTACAAGACTACATGTTTTTACAAAATAATCAAGTTCATCCTAAGGTTAAACATGATGATTTTAGTGTATGTTACTTGTGAAATTGTTGAAACTTGATTTTTGATGATGAAAAGAAAATAAACAAGTGTTTTGAAAACATAGGAAACCTCCATTTTTAGGGGAAACTATATTTTGACACTTAGAAAAATATAAGTTTTGGTGAAACTTTTTCCCAAAAAATTCATCTAAAAATATTTACTAAGGTTTCCTAATTTTTGTACAAAATTTACAAGGCAAGAAATAAGGTTTTCTTCAAAGTTAAAAATTATATTAAGTATGTATATGTTTAGGGAAAAATATATATTTAGTTGTCACCAAATTTTGTGCTAAGTGTATATTATGTGTATTATATGTAGTAGTGTATTAGGAACTTGATAATGCACTAAACACCCCAAAGGAGTATCACCACCAAAATACACATACAAATACATAAGGATACAAGTATACAAAAATTCCTCATAAAAGAAATGACGTATAGATCATGTGACGAATAGGATGAGACTTAAGCACCATTAATCGACTATATACCTAGACCGCAGAACAAAAGGTTAGATTTAATGAGTTTCCGGCAGCCACACTCTTGGCCACGTTTTACCGAGAATGCTTTTGTATCTCGAGTCGTAAATCGACGGGAAAATGCCTATGGTTTGGATGCTTCCTATGTCGTGACAAATGTTAATGTCCTCGCGAAACATTAACGATCTCAATTTCCTTACATTTACAGAATACATTTTCAAGTACATTTTACAATTACATACCTTGATTCTTACAACAATTACGCATATGTTTTACACAAAACTGCATGAATTCACACCAACTTTTATTGATGATTTTCAAAACTTACATGTATTTCAGGGAACTAAGTGGATGTGCGCGCGGTCTCTTTGCTCAAGAATGTTGTTTGTGTTTCAAGTTATCATGTGTCTATGCTCCACTGCCACTTTTGATGGATTTGTTTGTTATATCCCGCCTCCTTGTGGTGATATAGTGAACAAAACCTTGATCTTTGTTTTGAAATGAAATTGTAAACTTTTCAAACAATTATCTTATGTTGTGATGTAAACTTTAAACTTAACTTTTATTTTGAATGTTAAACTATGAATGGAAAATTGGAGTTATTTTATAATCATGTAGAATGTTTACTATTCGTATGCAATGAGAACCTTTCAGGAACACACCTCGTGCTTCCGCCTTAGAAAGGGGTGTGACAGATTGGTATCAGAGCTTCGATTGTAGTGAACCAGGATTCATTCTCGAGTCTAGTCTACAATCCTTAGGATCCTCTCATGAAAACAATTTTTACAAAAAGTTTTTATTGCATAAAACTTTCCCCGACATTCACTACATAAACTTGTTTTTCAAAAACAAAGCGAGGACACAATGTGACTTAGGGTATGACAAAAGTAGCACGTATACTCAACTAGGGACAACTTGCAATAATGTGTGTAACTATATATATATATATATATGTATATTAAGTAGAATTTATTAATATGTATATATATATGGTGTAACATTTCTTTACAAGCTATCATGTCTTCCTCCATAAGTAGCGGGATGTATGATGAGCATGATCCCATGGAGCTCGTCTCTGACGATGACAGGGGAGGGCAAGCTGAGAAGGTTTTGACCTCCGATACCGACTCCGATGTGACAACTGGCACCAAACCGGTAATTTCCATACACTTTAATTATTATTTAATGACTGCAATTATGTGCTTAAATGTCAGCATTGTCTGAACACGTGCTAAACAAGTGAATTCATGCACATTGTATACTACAAAATATTGCTTTATGCATAAACGAGAGCGTTGCGTCAGAAATACTAGTAAATTCACCGGTAAGACACATTGTGTCAACAATTCTGCAGAAAGCAGTCAGACAATAAAATTGAAGCCTAGGTGTAGGTCCAACAACAAGAATACATTAAAACCCAAGAGTACATACAAGGGTTTAATATATAGACATTACGGAAGCTAAAATACGCACCAAAAAGCACCCGAAACGCACTTTAAGTGCATAATTTTAGTAAATTCAGCTCAAATAAGCTTTTAAACATATAAATATCATGCAGAAATTTCGTTTTATCATCCAGAATACTTCCCTAAGTGGCAGGAATTAAAAGGGTTACAAAAGCATGCTTAAAAGACACTAAACGGTGCAAATTAGCACTTTAACGAACCGGTATCCAACCAAACAACCGGACATTACCCGGAACATAAAAATATTATTAAAAGCATTGTTTTTATTTTTCTGAGCTAGTTATGGTCCCCGAGCACCATAACACCTCATAAAAATATCAACTAACTAGAAACATAACTTACACTTGAGATTTAACTAGTAATTAGCCAACATAGTTCAAAACTAATCTACTACCCCCCCCCCCCCCTCACTCGACGGTCACCATAGGGTGACCCACCCTTGCCATTCTTTTGATTATTTTATTAAGATATGTTGTTGGATTAAGGACATGTTACATGATGGATAAACATAAGAATTCGATTATAAATAGATACATGGGTTAACACTTTCATTTCACAAACAACACAAGCTCTCATCTTCTTCTTCCTTCCTTACTTTCGGCCGCCACCCATCACCACCATCAAGCTTCCATCCAAGCATTCTACATACATACAAAGGTGCAAGAGGTCCAACAACTAGGCTTGGTGCACTCGGAAGCTCAAGGACCACTCTAGTTTTCTTTTATCCACCACTTTTACGCTTAGAAACTTCCCTAGCCTTGTGCTAGTAGTAAGTGCTTCAAATCTTCATCTTGTTCTTATTTTTAGTGGTTAATAGTTGATTGAATGATAAAATGTTAAGAAACTCTAAAGAACTTAAACTAGTCTTGAACATAAAGGATGAAGAATGGATAAAAAGATGAAGTAGTGTTAATCATGTTGATCTTGTATTGTTATGCTTAATACATGTTGTTTGTTAGTAGAAGTAAGATGGTTCATCACCTAGACTTGCTAGATCATGTTTAAGAACATGAACTTGCAAGATGTAAAAGTTAAAGATATGAAGGATGATGAAACCATCCATACATGAACTTTGAACTTGAATAAATATAGGTTTTCTTGGAAAAATGAGTTGTAAACTTGTAGATCTAAAGATCTATGAGCGGTTTTTCGAAAGAACCAAGTGGAAGGAACAAGTTTTGTTAAAACTTGGATATTACATGAAATGAACACATTTTTAGTAATTAAACAAGTGTAGGAACACTTGTGTAGACAGAAAATTTAACAAAGAAATATTTCTATAAATCATGACTAGAAGTTGTAAAACTTCAAACCCTTTAAAAATAAAGCTTTTAAGAAACTAATCACATTTTTAAAGGTAATAAGACTTACTAATTATGCTAGTAAGTTACTACACATTTTTGTAAACTTTCAAGTTCATGAAATAAAGAAATTAATGTATATTGTTGATGATTGTTGTTGAAAATGATTGAGGATGATTTTTAAAAGAAAATAAACACATGTTTTGAAAACATGGGAAACCTCCACTTTTAGGGGAAACTCTGTCAAAATTTTTGAGATACTTATTCCCTAAAAATGTATCTAAAAATATTACCAAGGTTTCCCTAATTTTTGGTGATAAGAAATGATGATTTCTTCAAAATTAAAATTAATATTAAGTACGTATATTTTTGAGGAAAATATATGTATTTAATGGTCACCAAATTTCATGCTAAGTGTATGTAGTTTGTACTATACGTGATAGTGTATTAGGACTTGAAAATACACTAATTACTCATGAAAAGTAAAAACACAAAAATACACATACAACATATAAGATACATAACTCGGGTGCAAAATACAAGAACTTATATTTATTTTTGAGAAAATAATATAAGTAAGCCACTTAGTTAAAAATATAAATTATTTTTAACACAACAATACAAATACAAATGATAGTGACTTGTGCTTGTACGAAACAAGTCTAGTGACTGACGATAAGAAAACACGTATAGGTCACGACGTTAATTAAGCAAATCCGGTGAAGTTTACGACGCAAGGAACGCAAAGTTGTGAGTTCATGCTCCCCCTTTTCTTTAACTGTTTTTGGTTTTATAACTTCGGGGGTGAAATACATGTTACAAATGTTACATTGTTTACAAATGGTATGATGGAGTACAAAAACATTCAAGTGAAACATTCTAGATCATGTCTCGAATAGGGTACCATAAGCACCATTAATCAACGTATACATTCAGACCGCGGAACAAAAGGTTAGATCTAATGGGTTTCAGGCAACCCCACTCTTGGCCTACTTTTACCAATGAGTGCTTCTGTGTCTCAGAATATGCCAACTACAAAAATGCCTAGGTTTGGTGGCTTCCTATGTCGTGACACATGTTAGTGGCCTTGCAAACCACTAGCAATCTCACACATTCAAACATTCATAGTACGGAGTTACAGATATGTGTTACAAATACATTCAAACATTCATAGTACAGTTACATATACGTTTTACAAGCTACATTCAAACGTTCATACATTCTACAAGTTATATACCATGTTTTCATTCAAGTATTTAAACATTCAAAACAATCACTGCATGAATTCACACCAACATTATGTTGACGTTTTTCCAAAACTCACATGTATTTCAGGTAATTAAGTGGATGTGCGTGCGGTCTTACTCAAGCTCTCGGATGTCGCTTATGTTTATCTTTAAATAAAGTTATAAACTTTCACACAATGTGTCATGTCGTGATGTAAACTCTTAACTATGTTTTCCGTTATGTGATGGTAATGACATTTGAAGTTATTTTTATGAGCATGTAGTATGTTTACCTTTCGTATGCAATGAGAACCTTTCATGATCACACCTCGTGCTTCCGCCACAGAAAGGGGTGTGACAGATTGGTATCAGAGCTGCGATTGTAGTGAACCAGGATTCCTTCTCGAGTCTAGTCTACAATCTCTAGGATCCTTTCACGAAAACAATTTTTCAAAGAGTTTTCATTGCATAAAACGTCCCGCGACATCCACTACCTGAAACTATTTACAAGAGTCAAGAAAAGACACTACGAGACTTAGAGTGCACTTGAGTAGCACCTGTCGTTGACTAGAAATTACTCGCAATTATGTGTGATAATTAGCCTATATACACATACTAGAAGTAGAATGTCACAAGTATACGCGACTTTACCTGAAAGCGATGGCCCATCTGAAGGAAGAGATACGAGGATGAAACGAACTGTGAGGACTGTGCAAGGAGTTGCGTAATTATGGATGCATACATAATTATGGAATTCAGTGCACAGAAACCACAGCAAGTCTTGTCACGTGTAGATTCCCTTAGTGCAAGCCTACTAAGTACTCTGCTAGAGCAATAATTGTTTGATGTCACTTATGTGGTATATACCTGTGAATATATATGCTACTACTGTCTAGTATGATGATATCAAACAAATGTTTAACCCTGTTGTGTTATGTTATGTCAGAACATGGCACCCAGGAAAGCTGTGAATGCTTGCAATGATGATCAACCTCCTCCTCCCCCACTGCCAAGAACTGCTGAAGAGCTGAACGCTCTACTGGAAGAAAGGATCTCCGCTGCTATCGCCCAATACGAGGCAAACCGAGCTCAAGACAGTGGCGCCCCAAGCAACGCTAGACGTAATGGGAACGGAGATTCATCTGATTGCAACGCAGCTCAAGGTAACCTTAAGACAATGTACTAAGCATGGAGAAATTTATGAACGATCCTTGTTTCATTATTTCTTCGAGTGCTCACGTGTGAGTTGGTTGGATCAATTACAGGCTGCACTTTTAAGCAGTTTCTCGATTGCAAACCGATGAACTACGACGACACAGGAGGTGCAGTAGCGTTTGTACGCTGGACGGAGAAGACTGAAGCTACCACCCGTATGAGCAAGTGTACCGCTGATCAGCAAGTCACTTTCGCTACTGGGTTGTTTGTTGATGAAGCTCTAACTTGGTGGAACTTGCAAGCCCAAACCTTGGGCGATGATGCCGCTTATGGCCTAACTTGGGAGGAACTGAAGGAAAGAATGAGAGAGAAGTAATGCTCTCGTGCTGAACTCCAAAGACTGGAAATGGAGTTCTGGCATTTGACCATGGAAGGTGCTGACATTAATGGGTATACTCGAAGGTTCCACGATCTGTCTAGAGTGCTTCCATACATGGTGACTCCCGAATTTAAGCGCATTGAACGCTACATTTGGGGGCTGGCCCCAGAGTTTCGCGGCATGGTAACTTCGGCCAAACCTCAAACAATCACTGAGGCTGTAACTCTGGTTGTCAGCCTTACTAAAGATTGTGTTCGTATGAAGAAGCTATCACTGAACCCAACAGAAAAGACCAAGACGCATGCTGAGTCGTCCGACGACAAGAAAAGGAAACAATGGTGGGAACGACAACGGTAACCGGAAGGGTAATAGAGCTGGGCGGAACCAAGGATGCTTCAATTGTGGAAGCAATGATCATTTCATGAAAGACTGCCCAAAAGGAAACAATGCTCAGGCTCGAGCATTTGTGATAGGAGCAAAGAACGCACGCGAGGACCCTAATGTGGTCACCGGTACATTTCTCGTTAACAATCACTTTGCATCCATATTATTTGACACTGGCGCCGATTATAGCTTCATGTCTGTGGAATTTAAACGCATGTTTGGAATAGAATCTAGTAGATTAGAAATTCCTTATTCCATAGAACTAGCCAATGGTAAACTTGTTGAATCGGGCGAAGTTGTTAGAGGCTGCTCATTAGAACTTGGTGAACGAAATTTTAGCATCGACCTCTTACCTATTCAATTGGGTAGCTTCGATGTAGTAGTCGGAATGGACTGGTTGTCCAAGAACAAAGCTGAAGTTATTTGTCACAAGAAAATCATTCGCATCCCGTTGGCGAATGATGAAACTCTCATCGTGCATGGAGAAAAATGAGACGCGCCTCTTCGAATCATCAGTTGTATGAAGGCACAGAAGTTCTTAAGGAAAGGATGTGTTGCCTTCCTAGCACACGTTGTAGATAAGAAGGCTGAGGAGCCGAAACTCGAAGACATTCCTGTGGTGAAGGAATTTCTTGATGTTTTTCCCGAAGATCTGCCGGGACTACCTCCGCAACGACAAGTCGAATTCCACATAGACTTGGTTCCAGGAGCCACTCCTGTAGCCAAGGCTCCCTATCGACTTGCACCATCCGAAATGCAAGAATTATCTACACAACTCCAGGAGTTGTTGGATAAAGGATTCATAAGACCCAGCTTCTCGCCTTGGGGAGCTCCTGTACTGTTCGTAAAGAAGAAGGATGGAACTCTGCGGATGTGTATCGATTACAGAGAATTGAACAAGCTCACAATCAAGAATCGGTATCCTCTACCGAGGATTGATGACTTATTTGATCAATTGCAAGGGTCAAGCTACTATTCCAAGATCGATCTTCGATCTGGATACCATCAGTTAAGGATATAAGAAGAAAGCGTACCCAAGACTGCATTCCGAACGCGTTATGGGCACTACGAGTTTCTGGTGATGCCATTCGGACTGACAAATGCACCAGCAGTCTTTATGGATCTGATGAACCGTGTATGCAAACCATATCTCGATAAATTCGTAATTGTATTTATCGATGATATCCTGATTTACTCGCAAACGAAAGAAGAACATGAGCAACATCTCAGAACAATTCTGGAACTACTGAAGAAAGAGAAACTTTATGCGAAGTTCTCGAAATGCGAATTCTGGATTCGCGAAGTACAATTTCTTGGTCACGTTGTGAATGAGAAGGGCATTCATGTAGACCCATCCAAGATTGAAGCAATAAATAATTGGGAAGCTCCCAAAACCCCAACTGAAGTTCGACAATTTTTGGGCTTAGCGGGCTATTATCGGCGATTCATCGAGAATTTCTCAAAGATAGCTCAACCGCTAACGACCCTTACTCAGAAAGACAAAAAATACGACTGGGGTTACAAACAAGAAGAAGCCTTCCAGCTACTTAAAAGTAAGCTATGCGATGCGCTAATACTATCATTACCCGAAGGCACTGAAGACTTTGTGGAATACTATGACGCTTCCCGACAAGGTTTGGATTGCGTGCTTATGCAGCGCCAAAAAGTCATCGCTTACGCTTCAAGACAACTGAAGATTTATGAAAGAAACTATACCACACATGACCTGGAGCTGGGCGCAATAGTATTCTCCTTGAAGATCTGGCGACACTATCTATATGGTACTCGATGTACAATCTTCACAGACCACAAAAGCCTACAACACATATTTGATCAGAAAGAACTATACATGCGTCAGCGACGATGGGTCAAGCTGCTGAACGATTATGACTGTGAGATTAAGTACCATCCTGGAAAGGCAAACGTTGTAGCGGACGCATTAAGCCGAAAAGAAAGGGTTAAGACCCTAAGGGTTCAAGCATTGGAAATGACTATTCGAACGAACCTCACTGCACGCATTCGTGATGCACAACAAGAAGCTCTTAAAGGAGAAAACCGTAAAGCTGAATACCTCTGGGGTATGTTGAAATACATGGTGCCAAATGAAGAGGGAGCCTTATACTTTAAGAATCGTATTTGGGTTCCGCTCTATGGTGGCATACAAGAAGTCATCCTTGAGGAAGCGCACAAATCGAGATACTCGATCCATCCAGGATCGGACAAGATGTATCAAGACTTGAAAGAATACTATTGGTGGCCGAGACTTAAAAGCGATGTTGCTGTCTATGTTGGAAAATGCCTAACCTGTGCTAAGGTTAAGGCCGAATATCAGAAACCGTCTGGCCTACTACAACAACCAGAGATTCCCATGTGGAAATGGGAGCAAATCTCGATGGACTTCATAACGAAACTACCAAGGACCCCGAGAGGGCACGATATGATATGGGTGATCGTTGATCGATTGACGAAATCTGCGCATTTCCTACCGATACGAGAAAAAGACAGCACTGGAAAGCTTGCTGAGATATACTTAAGAGAAATTATGGCACGACATGCAGTGCCAATCTCAATTATTTCAGACAGAGATGGACGCTTTGTCTCAAGAATCTGGCAATCATTTCAGGAAGCCTTTGGATCTCAGCTAGATCTAAGCACGGCATTCCATCTACAAACAGACGGCCAGAGCGAACGGACTATACAAACGTTAGAAGATATGCTTCGCGCATGTGTCATGGATCTAGGCGGCAGCTGGGATACTCATCTACCTTTAGTTGAGTTTTCCTACAATAACAGTTATCATACGAGAATAAAAGCCGCACCGTTCGAAGCTCTGTATGGCCGCAAGTGCCGATCGCCCTTATGTTGGGCAGACACTGGAGATAAACGTATGGTTGGTCCTGAACTTGTACAAGATACAACCGACAAGATCATGCAGATCCGAGAGCGCATTAAGGCGGCTCGAGATCGACAAAAGTGCTACGCTGATCAAAGACGAAAACCGTTAGAATTCGAGGTGGGAGACAAAGTTTTGTTAAAAGTCTCACCTTGGAAGGGCGCAGTAAGATTTGGAAAGCGTGGAAAGCTGAATCCACGATACATCAGACCATTCACAATCTTGGAAAGAATTGGTACTGTGGCATACAAGTTGGAATTACCGGAAGAACTTAATGGAGTACATGATACGTTCCATGTATCCAATCTCAAGAAGAGTCCAACACAAGAAAACGTGATCATCCCTGCGGATGAAGTAGATATTGATGACGCCCTCCGATTTACAGAACAACCCGTTAAGGTTACAGACTGGAAAGTCAACAAGACCAGGAGGAGCACCGTTAAACTTGTCAAAGTACGTTGGAACTCTAAGCACGGACCCGAGTACACATGGGAACGTGAAGACCAGTTCCAAGAAAAGTATCCCCACCTATTCAAGAAGACTCCTGTGAGAGTTAGTTCAGCCTGAATTTCAGGACGAAATTCTTTTAACAGGGGGAGACTGTGACAAATGGCACCAAAACGGTAATTTCCATACACTTTAATTATTATTTAATGACTGCAATTATGTGCTTAAATGTCAGCATTGTCTGAACACATGCTAAACAAGTGAATTCATGCACATTGTATACTACGAAATATTGCTTTATGCATAAACGAGAGCGTTGCGTCAGAAATACTAGTAAATTCACCGGTAAGACACATTGTGTCAACAATTCTGCAGAAAGCAGTCAGACAGTAAAATTGGAGCCTAGGTGTAGGTCCAACAACAAGAATACATTAAAACCCAAGAGTACATACAAGGGTTTAATATATAGACATTACGGAAGCTAAAATACGCACTAAAAAGCACCCGAAACGCACTTTAAGTACATAATTTTAGAAAATTCAGCTCAAATCAGCTTTTAAACATATAAATATCATGCAGAAATTTCGTTTTATCATCCAGAATACTTCCCTAAGTGGCAGGAATTAAAAGGGTTACAAAAGCATGCTTAAAAGACACTAAACGGTGCAAATTAGCACTTTAACGAACCGGTATCCAACCGAACAACCGGACATTACCCGGAACATAAAAATATTATTAAAAGCATTGTTTTTATTTTTCTAAGCTAGTTATGGTCCCCGAGCACCATAACACCTCATAAAAATATCAACTAACTAGAAACATAACTTACACTTGAGATTTAACTAGTAATTAGCCAACATAGTTCAAAACTAATCTACTACCCCCCCCCCCACTCAACGGTCACCATAGGGTGACCCACCCTTGCCATTCTTTTGATTATTTTATTAAGATATGTTGTTGGATTAAGGACATGTTACATGATGGTAAACATAAGAATTGGATTATAAATAGATACATGGGTTAACACTTTCATTTCACAAACAACACAAGCTCTCATCTTCTTCTTCCTTCCTTGCTTTCGGCCGCCAACCATCACCACCATATCACCACCATCAAGCTTCCATCCAAGCATTCTACATACATACAAAGGTGCAAGAGGTCCAACAACTAGGCTTGGTGCACTCGGAAGCTCAAGGACCACTCTAGTTTTCTTTTATCCACCACGTTTACGCTTTGAAACTTCCCTAGCCTTGTGCT
Organism: Helianthus tuberosus; assembly: GCA_030545235.1. Lineage (NCBI taxonomy): Eukaryota > Viridiplantae > Streptophyta > Magnoliopsida > Asterales > Asteraceae > Helianthus > Helianthus tuberosus. The sequence goes on along the minus strand of JARYGA010040887.1, from coordinate 40,646 downwards.
AGTAGTAAGTGCTTCAAATCTTCATCTTGTTCTTATTTTTAGTGGTTAATAGTTGATTGAATGATAAAATGTTAAGAAACTCTAAAGAACTTAAACTAGTCTTGAACATAAAGGATGAAGAATGGATAAAGAGATGAAGTAGTGTTAAATAATGTTGAAATCATGTTGATCTTGTATTGTTATGCTTAATACATCTTGTTTGTTAGTAGAAGTAAGATGGTTCATCACTTAGACTTGCTAGATCATGTTTAAGAACATGAACTAGCAAGATGTAAAGATCTATGAGCGGTTTTTCGAAGGAACCAAGTGGAAGGAACAAGTTTTGTTAAAACTTGGATATTACATGAAATGAACACATTTTTAGTAATTAAACAAGTGTAGGAACACTTGTGTAGACAGAAAATTTAACAAAGAAATATTTCTGTAAATCATGACTAGAAGTTGTAAAACTTCAAACCCTTTAAAAATAAAGCTTTTAAGAAACTAATCACATTTTTAAAGGTAATAAGACTTACTAATTATGCTAGTAAGTTACTACACATTTTTGTAAACTTTCAAGTTCATGAAATAAAGAAATTAATGTATATTGTTGATGATTGTTGTTGAAAATGATTAAGGATGATTTTTAAAAGAAAATAAACACATGTTTTGAAAACATGGGAAACCTCCACTTTTAGGGGAAACTCTGTCAAAATTTTTATAAATTTTGACACTTAGAAAAATATAAGTTTTTGAGATACTTATTCCCTAAAAATGTATCTAAAAATATTACCAAGGTTTCCCTAATTTTTGGTGATAAGAAATGATGATTTCTTCAAAATTAAAATTAATATTAAGTACGTATATTTTTGAGGAAAATATATGTATTTAATGGTCACCAAATTTCATGCTAAGCGTATGTAGTTTGTACTATACGTGATAGTGTATTAGGACTTGAAAATACACTAATTACTCATGAGAAGTAAAAACATAAAAATACACATACAACATATAAGATACATAACTCGGGTGCAAAATACAAGAAACTTATATTTATTTTTGAGAAAATAATATAAGTAAGCCACTTAGTTAAAAATATAAATTATTTTTAACACAACAATACAAATACAAAAGATAGTGACTTGTGCTTGTACGAAACAAGTCTAGTGACTGACAATAAGAAAACACGTATAGGCCACGACGTTAATTAAGCAAATCCGGTGAAGTTTACGACGCAAGGAACGCAAAGTTGTGAGTTCATGCTCCCCCTTTTCTTTAACTGTTTTTGGTTTTATAACTTCGGGGGTGAAATACATGTTACAAATGTTACATTGTTTACAAATGGTATGATGGAGTACAAAAACATTCAAGTGAAACATTCTAGATCATGTCTCGAATAGGGTACCATAAGCACCATTAATCAACGTATACATTCAGACCGCGGAACAAAAGGTTAGATCTAATGGGTTTCAGGCAACCCCACTCTTGGCCTACTTCTACTAATGAGTGCTTCTGTGTCTCAGAATATGCCAACTACAAAAATGCCTAGGTTTGGTGGCTTCCTATGTCATGACACATGTTAGTGGCCTTGCAAACCACTAGCGATCTCACACATTCAAATATTCATAGTACGGAGTTACAGATATATGTTACAAATACATTCAAGCATTCATAGTATAGTTACAGATACGTTTTACAAGCTACATTCAAACGTTCATACATTCTACAAGTTATATACCATGTTTTCATTCAAGTATTTAAACATTCAAAACAATCACTGCATGAATTCACACCAACATTATGTTGACATTTTTCCAAAACTCACATGTATTTCAGGTAATTAAGTGGATGTGCGCGCGGTTTTACTCATGCTCTCGGATGTCGCTTATGTTTATCTTTAAATAAAGTTGTAAACTTTCAGACAATGTGTCGTGTCGTGATGTAAACTCTTAACTATGTTTTCCGTTATGTGATGGTAATGACATTTGAAGTTATTTTTATGAGCATGTAGTATGTTTACCTTTCGTATGCAATGAGAACCTTTCATGATCACACCTCGTGCTCCCGCCGCAGAAAGGGGTGTGACATCCGATCCTGAAGAAGATCCTGATTCCATGTCTGATGATGGTAATCTAGATGACATCCCTCCGGAAGATGACGTTCTACCCTTACCAATTCACGACCAACTTATCATCGCACATCCCAATCGCGAGCATATCGTCGAGCCTATTCCTATCCATGCCATTCCACTTGCTGCCATCCCTGCCAAGGATTGGCCCTTCATTGTTGACTTAGATGACGATGTTGAGGTCCCAGTGTTCGAGGTCGACCACCTTGATGATGATCTTGGAGATGGCGAGGTTTTCGACATCGCTATTCTAGACGTAGCATCACCTGTAGTCTCTGTCATTGACATTTCCTCAGATTCTGATCCTGGTTCTGACACTAACTCTTGGGATTCAGTGACACCTTCCGCACTTTGAGCTACAGGCCTTGCGCTTACCCTGCAGATGATGACGATGCCATGTCAACTGCACCAGCTACACCTAATTTTATTCCCAAACCTATTGATACACCTCCTCATACCCCCGCTCATGCCACTAATGACAGCTTATCACAGCCTCCCGTCCCAGTGGACCATTCTAGCTGGATACGACGTATCCGTTTTGTGTCAGCCTTCCTACACACACCCCCTACTCATGAGGGAGAGCCCTCAGGACACCCACATGTACCACCACCCGAGATAAGCCCGCGTTTTCAGCCATCCCGATCTTTTCCACCATCCCCTCCACATGTCATGCCATCATCTAATATGTATCATCCTTCTCAACACTCTCGGTATACCAGGGATGATCTTCTCTTATCACTCTAGCTTCAGGTTGAGATCCTCTGTCGAAGGATCTATGAGCTGGAGAAAGAGTCCGACGCCAACCAACCACCTCCACTAACCTACTCACCACCAGCCACACCACCACCATCCTCACCACCACCAGTATCACCACTACCACCAGCATTTCCACCACCACATATTCATGCACCCATTGATGGTTATGCTGCTCAAGTCCTTACACTTGAGCAGCAGGTGAGCTTCCTGATCCGTCGAGTCCACGAGCTTGAGGAGGAGGTAGCTCATTTCTGCAGTTTGGTCTTCCCTACACCCCACCATCTCCCCTGACCCAGTAGGTTTTCCCTTGCAGGTACTTTTGTTGGGAGCGGTATTTTTGGATCTGAAGACTGAAACCGAGTTTTGGGTACAACTTGAAGACAAATTGTAACACCCGTTCTTATAAATTAAGGTTTAACGTATCATTTACGAAAAACAATCATGTAATTAAGATTACATATGCATTGGAAATTACGGGTTTATTAAAACTTTTTACAATTTATAAGTATACAACATATCATGTGTACGTTCGTCGTTTAATATAATAATGATACATAGTGCAGAAGCTTATTTCGTGATCGTGTTCGGTTCTTGCTCGTCGCTTGATCTTCATCCGGGCACTCTTGGCGATCACCTAGGATCAAAACCAACTTAAAAGTTAGTTTTGATAGTCAAATATTAAGTTCAAACAAGTACAGGGGTTAAAATGACAAAAATTTAAAAATTTTCGGAGTTAGGGGCGTCGCGTGACTCCAAGGGCCTAGGCATCACGCCTAGCCCTTGTTTTCACAGACTGTGCCTTCAACTGTTGCTGTACATTCCCAGCTCAACCCGATTTCACGGAAACGGCCATAACTTCTTCGTTATTGATCCGTTTTACCCGATTCTTTTTCCTACGCGTCCGTAATTTAATCCTCCATCTTATGGAGTTAAAATCCTACATCCAACATAAGAAATTTTGAGACTTCTAAGCCTTCGACTCGTTACCTTTTTACCGAATTTTAACCCGTTTATGCATTTTATCAAACAAACGTATTTATTTGATTCCTATATCTCATACACTTCTTCAAATTAATGTTACCTACTATATTAGGTTCTAATCATAGGTTTATTACACAATTTAAACCCGTTTTCGCTCGTATGCTTATTTTGACCCGTTAAGGGTATTTAAGCACTTTAAAGCTTGAAATCGCTTTCATTCATTTCTAGCATCTTATTCCTACATTTCTTATCAAGTTATCTTCCACCACATCTATATGTGCATTGGATTTAATGTAGATATCTATATGTTCCGAGTTTTTACCCCTCGGATTATCATTTTACGGCAAAGACTCATATAAAGTCTTTCGACCCAAGAATTTACATCCTTCACTATCTATACTCATTCTAAGCATTCATTTAATCATAAAAATTGTTTTCGAACCACCTTTATGGGTCGTTCGTTCAAATTAGATTACAAGGGCAATTTGGTCAATTTTCATCCTTCTTTTACTACAAGGATCTTTAAATACTTGTTTGACTCAAAATCCTACCTTTTAACTATAATTCTTGTTTGTGACCCATGTGCTTCTAAAACACCATAAACATAATTCAATTTATTCAGTTTACCTAAAAGATAACCGAATATCTATACTTTAAACTTGTCTAACTCTTATAGAACTCCAAATTCTACATGATGAGTTGTGTCATTATACATACCTGGCTCGGATCAATATATTGACCCGTTTCAATACCTTGCCTTAGTGGCTGCTAAGTGATAGCGCTGTAAACATCCATGTGTTATTTATTCCCTAAAATCATACAACTCGACAACCCATTAGTCGATATTGTCAAAGGGTGATAATTTCACCTTTTGACCCGTTTGGTCTAAATGACCAATTATTAGCGAGATGACTTATATTACAATTTTACCCTTATTGGTTAACATGATTTACCTTATATGGTAACCTTTAAAAGTACATATTTCATTCGTCATAACATGATCGAATTACCGATTTAACTCATTTTTAACCATCAATACGGTTTCTTATCCTATTTGGTTATCTTGTTCCGTACTACTACACGCCGGAACATCATATCTCGATTAGGCATTTATCTTATTCGTAATTAATACGACAAAAGAACATTCTAAAATATATGACTAGTGTAAGCTATACTTACCTTACTTCCACATTATGCTTTTCCGTCATTCTTGCTTCGTTTGACCCGCTTCGTTCCCAAGCTTTCACCTAGCTTGTTAATCGTCAAACTATCATTGTAAATTGTAAGATGGTTAGATTAGTCATAATTATTCACGACTATTCCATCTCACTTATTTCATAAGTCGAAACTACTATTCGACTTCACGATTAGTTAACTTAGCTTATTAAAGTTAACTACTTTCGACCACATGATTTATAACATTAGTTCAAATCAACATGATGATTAGAACTCTTCTTGTTTCATATTTCATATAACTTGCCATATTATTCAAATACACATTTTCACTCTAATTTCAACACTTTAGTTTTCATTTAGGCATTTTAACAAACACCTAATGTGCATACATTTTTACACATTTACAACTAGTTCATAATTAGTTATTTTTACCAAGATTAACATCAAAATTCACCACTATCACTTATGATCAAATACTCAAACTTGCAAATTGTTTAAGTATTTCTTGATTACTTAACATGCATGATGATTCTAAGCATATCTATATCATCTATTTCATCATAACATCAAAACCCACTTATCTAAGTGTGTTAATTCACCAATTCCATCAATCCATAGCATGTTATGTATGATTTTCACTTAGGGTTTCGTTCCTAAGCAAGTATACATCACTAATCTAGCCATAGCTTCTCTAATCCATGCCTAATTCGCGATTAGGATGATTATCAAATTCTTACAACTTCACCAAACATCAAGATTTTACATACCTTAGGATCCTCTTGTTCAGGTGATCATTAATTCACGTTCGGTTGTGAATTTGAGCTTCATTTGATCCTTCAATTTGATGATTATATGTGAATTAGGGTTTTTGGCTCCATGGGAGCCCCCTGAGCTCGATCCAGACGCGCACCACACACTCTTGTGTGTGTGTGTTGTGTTATTTTTTTTAGTTTAATAAAACCATTTTCAAGTTACCCCATTTTGGTCCCTCATGTTTGGTTAGTTAATTAAGTAGGGGCACAACCTACTTATTTCTAACAATATTCCCCACTTATTAACTAGGTTAAACATTCCTAGTTAAATTAGTGGGTTCTGAAAATCTATGACTAAGTTTATTTTAAATCTCGTTACTCGGCTTCTTATAAATTTCACTCCATTAGAAGCTTTTATTCACCTTTTAGTTAATATTAGGATAATTTATTTCTTATCCTAATATTCACCGGGTTAAATTTTACCACTAACGGTATTTTACCAAGTCATTAGTATTAACGTGGTTTGATTACCAAACCCGTTTTTGGGGTGTTACACAAATGATCGCCAATGTGAAGAAAGATATTTTGCCTTTATATGTATTGAACTTGTAATGATTGGGTGATGTAACCCATATGCATTTTTGTTTCTTCACAAACAATTATGTAACAAGTTGTCCTGATATATATAAAAACTCAGTGATTATCTTTGTGACACATCAGTATTTATCTGTTTATGCATGGTTGTTACTGTATGAATTGATTTATATATTTGGTGGATTGTTTGATTTTGCATATGTGTATATATAGATATATAGTCTTTTATTATATAGTTAATAAAAGTAAGGTGGTATCCGATAAACGTCTAACGTTGTTGTGTTATGTTTTGAAAGAAACATGGCCCCCAAGAGAATGGTGAACACCCGAGGTTCAGATCAACCCCCACCCCCATCGATGCTGAGGACTTGAACTCTCTTCTTGAGTAAAAGATTTCTGAAGCTATCGCCCAGTACGAGGCGAACCGTGCTGAGCACAGTGGCGGTACAAGAGGTTATGGCAGAAACGGTCATGGAGATTCATCTGGAAGAAATCTTCGGGTGACCTTAGCCATCATTCTCACCAAAGACGCAGAAGGAAATGAGGAGATATCACTGGAACTCCCTGAGAAAATGAAGTCAAAGGTCGAGCCTTCCGGTGTTAGGAAGAGAAAGTACTCGAACCTCAAACAAGAAACTCATGTCGACAGCAAGAAACGAGACACTAATCCACTTCGAGAGGCGAAGACGTTTACTGCTGCAAACGAAACTAGAGTTAAGGAGTACCTGGGTAATTTGCCCAATTGTGATAAGTGCAAGTACCACAAATGTGCTGGTAATCGAAATGGAAATGGAAACGGGCGGAATCAAGGATGTCATGGTTGTGGTAGTAATGAACACTTCAAGAAAGAATGCCCGAAGGAAAACAACGCTCAAGCTCGAGCATTTGTCATAGGAGTAAGGAACGCCCACGAAGACCCTAATGTGGTCACAAGTACGTTTCTCGTTAACAATAACTTTGCATCCATGCTATTTGACACTGGTGCTGATTTTAGTTTCATGTCTGTGGAATTTAAACATATGCTTGGAGTTGAGTCTAGTAGGTTAGACATTCCTTATTCCATAGAATTAGCCGATGGCAAACTTGTTGAATTAGGCGAAGTTGTTAGAGGGTTTACATTGGAACTTGGTGAACGAAGATTTAGCATCAATCTTTTGCCTATCCAGTTGGGTAGTTTTGATGTTGCAGTCGGCATGGACTGGCTATCCAAGAATAAAGCCGAAGTTGTTTGTCATGAGAAAATCATTCGCATCCCTCTTGTGAATGATGAAACACTATAGTACACGGGGAGAAGCGCGACACACCCCTGCGAATCCTTAACTGCATGAAGGCACAGAAAAGGATGCATTGCCTTTTTAGCGCACGTGGTAGATAAGAAGGTCAAAGAACCAAAGCTGGAAGATATTCCTTTAGTGAAGGATTTCTTGAAGTCTTCCCCGAACACTTGCAGGGATTACCTTCGCAGAGACAAGTTGATTCCATATTGACTTGGTCCCGGGAGCTGCACCTGTGGCCAAGGCACCTTATCGGCTTGCACCATCCGAGATGCAAGAATTATCCACGCACCTCCAGGAGTTGTTGGATAAGGGATTTATAAGGCCAATCTTCTCGCCTTGGGGAGATCCAGTGTTGTTCGTAAAGAAAAATGATAGAACCTTGCGGATGTGCATTGATTATAGAGAGTTGAATAAGCTCGCTGTATCAGTATCCACTACCGAGGATTGACGACTTATTCGACCAGTTGCAAGGATCGAGCTATTACTCCAAAATTGACCTTCGGTCTGGCTATCATCAGTTGAGGATACAGGAGGAGAGCATACCAAGACAGCGTTTAGGACTCGTTATGGGCACTACGAGTTCCTCGTCATGCCTTTTAGATTGACAAACGCTCCTGCAGTTTTCATGGACCTAATGAATCGCGTATGTAAACCATATCTCGATAATTTTTTGATTGTATGTATCGACGATATGCTGTTCTATTCGCAAACGAAGGAAGAGCACGAGCAACATCTAAGAACCATACTGGAACTGTTGAAGAAGGAAAAGCTCTATGCGAAGTTCTCAAAGTGCGAATTTTGGATTTGCGAGGTACAATGCCTTGGTCATGTTGTGAAAAAGAATGGCATTCATTTAGACCTGTCAAAGATTGAAGCGACCAAGAATTGGGAAGCGCCCAAAACTCTGACTAAAGTACGACAGTTTCTGGGATTAACGGGCTATTACCGAAGATCTATTGAGAATTTTTCTAAGCACGACCTTCCATCCGCAAACAGATGGCCAGAGCGAACGGACCATAGAAACCCTTGAAGAGATGCTTCGCGCATGTGTAATGGATCTAGGCGGCAGTTAGGACACTCATCTACCCTTGGTCGAGTTTTCCTATAACAACAGCTATCATACGAGCATAAAAGCCGCACCATTCGAAGCTCTATATGGCCGCAAGTGTCACTCACCGTTGTGTTGGGCAGAAGCCGGAGACAGACAACTGATTGGTCCCGAACTTGTTCAGGAAATGACTGACAAAATCATTCAGATCCGAGACCGTATCAACGCGGCTCGTGATCGACAAACGAGGTAGGAGACAAATTTTTATTGAAAGTCTCACCTTGGAAGGGTGTAGCAAGATTCGGGAAGCGTGGAAAGTTGAATCCATGGTATATCGGACCGTTTAAGATTTTAGAAAAGATTGGTAACGTAGCGTACAAACTGGAGTTACGGGAGGAACTGAATGGCATACATGATACGTTCCATGTGTCAAACCTCAAAAAGAGTCCAACCCAGGAAACAGTTATCATCCTTGCGGATGAGGTACATATCGACGACAAACTCCGATTTACTGAAGAACCCGTTGAGGTAATGGACTGGAAGGTCTAGAAGACAAGGAGGAGTCGCATTAAACTGGTTAAAGTACGTTGGAACTCTCGACACAGGCCCGGGTATACTTGGGAACGTGAGGATCAGTTCAAAGCTGAGTACTCCCACATATTTGAGGAAACTCATGCGAGAGATAACCAAGCTTGAATTTCGGGACGAAATTATTTTAACGAGGGGGGGGGGGAGACTGTGACAACTGGCACAAAACCGATAATTTCCGTACTATTTTAATAATTATTTATTTCCTGCAATAATGTGCTTAAACGTCAACATTATATGCTTAGTTGCTTTACATATGAATTCATGCATGTTTCATACTTCAATTATCGCATTGTGCATTACATTAAGCGTTGCGTCGAAACGACTAGTAAACTCACTGGTAAGACAAGATGTAACATCACAGCTCAACATGAAGTAAGCGATAGATATAGGGCCTAGATGTAGGTCCAACATCAAACATACATTAAAACCCAAGTGCAGGAACAAGGGTTAACATAAACACTTTCCGGAAGCTAAAAAAACACTAAAAAGTACCTGAAACACACTTAAAATGCAGAATTCTGCAGAAAATCAGCAAAAACAGCTTTTAAACAATAAAATAACATGCAAAATTTATGTTTAAGTGTCCAGAATAACTTGAAAAGTGTTGGGAATGAAAGCTGTCACAAAAGGTACTTTATACCTTGTAAAAATGCACTACTTAGCACTTTAACGAACCGATAACCGAATGATTAACCGGACACTACCCAAAATACCAAAAATAGACTAGAAGCATTGTTTTTATGATTTAAAGCTAGTTATGGTGATAAAACACCTTAAAAAACATAGAAACACATAAACACACATAACTTCATCATAAACCCCTAACTTACACTTATAACCTTTAACTTCCAAAAAATTACATTTAACCCCCTCCCCTCTTTGTAACCGGCCCCAAAGTGGACCCACTCCCTTTCCATTAAAATATTTGCAATCTGAACTAGATATTAGGCATAAAGTCCCTTGGTTAAACCTATGTTGGAGGATATAAGAACAAGGTTAAAGTGAGAAGAAACATTATCACCTTCTTCATTTTAAAACTACATCTTTCTCTCCTCCCTCTCTACACCTTATGGCCACCACCACCTCACCATACATCACCCATTTTCACTTCAAAACAAGGCAATCTAAGGTTATACAAAGGTGCACAAGGATGATCTAAGAAGGTTTGGAGCAAAAGAAGTGGAAGGACCACCTTGTGGAGCTTTTAACCACTCATCTTCATCATTCTTCATCTTCTTCTTGTTTTTGCCACTTCCCTAGCCACTAGAGCTAGAAGTAAGCCTTCTAAACACTATTTTACTTCATGTTATTAGTATGTATAAGTCACACCATCAAAGAATCTAAACTTTAAAAGATGGTAACATGAAGATCTAACATAATCTAAGTGAAAACAAGTTGTTTTGAAGTTGTTTGATGTATGTTATGAAGTTGTGAATGTTGAATCTTGTGTTTTTAGTTAGATGCGTCATGTGAAAGCTTGTTAGAAGCTTAGATCTAACAAGTTTAAGCATGGATCTTGAAAGATCCATGGTTAAACTTGAAGATGAACTTGAAAAGTCTTTATGTAAACATGAAAAATGGTTTTTAAAGCATGTTCTCATGATCTTGAAGTAACTAAGTTTATGGATGATTAATTTATGAAACTAAGTTTTATAAAAGGTTCATGAAAAAATCATCAAGAAGCTTATTCTTGAAAGAACCAAGTATGTTATGTATAGATTTACAAGACTACATGTTTTTACAAAATAATCAACTTCATCCTAGGGTTAAACATGATGATTTTAGTGTATGTTACTTGTGAAATTGTTGAAATTTGATTTTTGATGATTAAAAGAAAATAAACACATGTTTTGAAAACATAGGAAACCTACATTTTTAGGGGAAACTATGTCAAAATTTTTATAAAAATTTTGACAATTAGAAAAATATAAGTTTTAGTGAAACTTATTACCAAAAAATTCATCTAAAAATATTTACTAGGGTTTCCTAATTTTTATACAAAATTTACAATGAAAGAAATAAGGTTTTCTTCAAGGTTAAAAATTATATTAAGTATGTATATTTTTAGGGAATATATATATATATATATATATATATATATATATATTTAGTTGTCACCAAATTTTGTGCTAAGTGTATATTATATGTATTATATATAGTAGTGTATTAGGAACTTGAATATACACTAAACACTCCAAAGGAGTATTACCACCAAAATAAACATACAAATACATAAGGATACTTAAGGATGCAAGTATACGAAAATTCCACATAAAAGAGTATATGGACAAATACAAGAATATATATATATATATATATATATATATATATATATATATATATATTCTCAAACATATGGACTTGGACAAATATTGGACATTTTGGACAAAAATATATATTTAGAAAAATATATATAATTACTACCAAGTGATGAAAATTATACAAAAACCGGATGAATGACAAGAATATATATATATATATAACAAGCATAACAAAATATATATAATCAAACAAACCTTAAAAATATATTATTTTTAAGAAATATAATTCCTGAAAGTATTAAAAATCAAAGTATTGATTTTTTTACAAATAATGTAAAATACATAAGTATTTACATAAAAAATACAAGTATACTTCCCTAAGTATACTTACATGAAAATAATATTGAAAATATTATTTGACAAACTACTTATATTTATTTTTGAAAAATAATATAAGTATCATACTTTGGATAAGTTAAAAATATAGATTATTTTTTACACATGCCGTTTTTCAAATCCTACATATACAAATATATATTTTTGGAACTAAAATATATATTTCCAAGTGAATAATACAAATTCAAATTACAATAACGGGACGAACGGGCGAGACCCGACTAACAAGGCACGACCCTCACAAATGATGAACTTACACAAAACAAATACTTAACTTAAGATGGTGACTTGTACTTAGTGAGTTACAAGCCTAGTGATTAACGTAAATAAAACCCATATAGGTTACGACGCATACAAGACAAGCCCGGTGAAGTTTACGACGCAAGATACGTAAATATGTGAGTTCATGTCCCCACTTTTAAACTTTTTCTTGTTTTCTAAACTTGGGGGAAAATACATGTACTATGGTATGTAGAAACAAAACTAAGGAATGACGTATAGATCATGTGACGAATACGGTGAGACTTAAGCACCATTAATCGACTATATACCTAGACCGTGGAATAAAAGGTTAGATCTAATGGGTTTCAGGCAGCCACACTCTTGGCCACATTTTACCTAGAGTTCTTTTGTGTCTCGAGTCGTAAATCAACCGGAAAATGCCTATGGTTTGGATGCTTCCTATGTCGTGACAAATGTTAATGTCCTCGCGAAACATTAACTATCTCAATTTCCTTACATTTACATAATATATTTTCAAGTACATTTTACAATTACATACCATGATTCATATAACAATTACTCATATGTTTTACACAAAACTGCATGAATTCACACCAACTTTTGTTGACGATTTTCAAAACCTACATGTATTTTAGGGAACTAAGTGGATGTGCGCGCGGTCTCTTTGCTCAAGAATGTTGTTTGTGTTTCAAGTTATCATGTGTCTATGCTCCATTGCCACTTTTGATGGATTTGTTTGTTATATCCCGCCTCCTTGCGCTTATATAGTAAACAAAACCTTGATCTTTGTTTTGAAATGAAGTTGTAAACCTTTCAAACAATTATCTTATGTTGTGATGTAAACTTTAAACTTAACTTTTGTTTTGAATGTTAAACTATGAATGGCAAATTGGAGTTATTTTATAATCATGTAGAATGTTTACTATTTGTATGCAATGAGAACCTTTCAGGATCACACCTCGTGCTTCCGCCTTAGAAAGGGGTGTGACAAGGAGGCATTGTTCAAGTGCCACCAAACCACAAGGAGGCAAATTGCAGTTTACTCAATTTTAAATATTTATTTAGAGTAAATTGTTGCTTTGGTCCATGGCGTTAGATCCAAATTTCACTTTTATACGTTTTAAAAGTTTCTTGCCAAAATGACAATGCACTTCCCAAAACCATTCCATTTTGATCAAATCCGCTAGTTCCATCCAACTCTGGCGTTAACCCAAGGCATGTGCTCTCCACGTGATGGGAATCTTGGTCAATTAACTAGATACCATTAAAATTCACTTTTTCACTCCCATTCACTCCACAATCGCTTTTACCACAAGTTACCCCTTCGTTTTCACTTTGGACTCCAAGGTTGCAAGCGTTAAGTCCAAGGCAATTGATTTCACCATGATCGTTTTCAGTACAACATAATAAATCTCAATCATCAGCATACAGATCATGACTACATTAAAGTGTTTTCTTTTATGGAACGTTAGAGCTTCAGATACAAACTTTGATTCGTCAATCATATATGGTGAGTTTCCACAACATTTTTCTTCTTTTAAATTTGTAGAAAGCCACTAAAAGTGTGTATTGTTAGCTTTGAGTCATTTTTTAAGGCAAACCCCTCATTTTTATCTCTGAAGTTCAACCATGAAGGAGAGTTTACTAAGGCTCCATTTGCATGTTATGTCTGGCAAAATGTTTTAACTATGTCCATATGACTGATTATGATAGGTTTTATGTTCATGAGGTGGATTAAATGATACAACAGATTAGTTATCCAACAGAACAAGTGATATATTTGTAAGTCCCAAAAACGGATCTAACACTGATATCAAACAATCACCAAGTATAGGCGGAATCCAAACTTGGTGAGATTCAAGAAAAACACTAAAACACAAAACACAAGAAATCACCAATTCGATTAAAATGATCAAGATCACACGGTTTCAAGAACCCTCTGGTACTCAAGAACTCAAAATGATAAGAACAGGAATGTGAACAGCAACCTAATACTGACCTAGTGACCTAGGCTCACCCTATTTATAACATATAGGGTGACCTAATTACAAGTTGGGCAAGGCCCACATGCACACTATTGACTACATAAGCCCAAATCACTTAATTAGCCCACATGGCTTATCCCAATACCATCTAACCCACTACAAAGCTAAGCCTAATAGCCTATACTTGTGTTTGATAAAGATAAGCGTAAACCTACACAATTATATGGCCTTACAATACCCCCTAGGTTTATGCTGTCTTTATCAAACTGCAGTCTTCATCATGTTTCTATGAGAAGATACTTCATGTCTTCGTTTTGAAACTTGGGCTCTTTATTCTTCTTAATCACGATCAGCTTTGCTTGAAAAATCTTGTTGAAAAGAATGCAAGCGGAGGATTCTCAGCAACTCATTTATTTGTCAATGTCTTCTCTTTCAAGCAGGTTCACATGTACTTCTTTAAATGTACTATCACTGTGAGATGATGACTCGTATCTGGTTCTTCTGACTCAGGCACATCTTGTTGTTGTGATGCTTCATGCTTTGTCAGCAGCCAACAACATCTCTATCTTCAACAACCCCTGTTTCTTGATATAAATCAATTTCTGCACATGCTTAGAAATTCATAAGCAACATTTCTAAACAACAGAGGGAAATACCACATGAACACTTGGTACATCCAAGTATTTGTACTCGGATTTCACAATTCAAATTTCATTCAATCTATGATGATTAATCAAATCTTCAAGAATGGTTAATTTTTTTTTAATAAAACAAATAAGCACTCTATTTTTTGATTTTTTATTTTATAAAAATAAAAAAAAACTATTTTTGGATTATGATTTTATTCTAAAACTAACGATATAAACTGAAACACAAATAAACAAAGAAACTAATATACAATTACAATTGCAATGGGATCAAACCACAGTGTTTCGGGCTAGACTACACTTATCAACACTAATTTACTTTGGGTGATCCGAGTGATTGCCAATATGTTTGTCCACTTAAACTTATCTTTTTAGGCCTTTTTCATGTAATGGTCTGTAACTGACTTATCAGGTTTTTAGTTCAACGAATATGAACACTCAATTCAATCACAGTCAAATCCTGGAATTTTAATCAGAACATGCTATCATACGTGTAGTTTCCTTACCATATATTTCACAAGCCCGTTCTAGGATTCTGAAAGCTTGTCTGGGACTAGATTGAGAAGAAAACAGAATAGATCATTTGTAGAGATGGATATAATATACAGATCAAATGAGTTTTCTCAGTTTGATATAGGTTTTTCGGGTTTCTTTTGGGCACTAGAGGGCCTCTTTCGGGTGTAATTGATCTATAGCGCGACAACGTACAGCTAGGTCAACATGTATCTGGATGCAGCAGAAGCTGACGTTGCCTAGCACCTCCAGGTATTTGCTCACACAAAACAGAGGAGATACACGAGTTTGTCAGAAAAGATTTCAGAACTAGAACGAAATTATGTGTATCGGGACGTCACACACGCATTCAAATAGTCATGTCCTAATTCCAAGTGAGGTTCTTTCCTAAGGTCATAGAATAATTTTAGTGTTCTGCACATAACCAGTCAGAGAATCTAGCCATCAGGATAAAGCCTACCAACATATTGCTCTAGAGTCAGACCGTTTCAATATTAGTCTTAGATGAGTCAGCCTTAATCCACATAGTGAAATTATTTCATTTCCCATATTATACAACAAAATATTTTTGATTTTTCTAGTTTTCGAATGTTTCTGTATTTTCTCATTTTCTTATTTTACAGATGTCTCTCTAAGATATCCCCCTAAATTTGTGCATAAAATTTATGCTCAAATTTACCTAACAACGAAAACGTATATACAACGAGAAACACAAAAGAAAAAATTAAATATTTTTGTTGTTTTTGCCTAACCGTTCCATCATAAGATTTAAGACTAATCACTATCGAAGTTAGAATATGAAATTCAAATTTGTACCTTTTTGCTGATCTTGTCTCACCTCTCTTATCTCCTTCAAACGAAACATATCAACTGTAAAGAATCACACATTTTGCAACAGCGAAATGTTACCCGTTATGTCTTGGAACAACCGCTATTAACATCCAAGGATTATCAATAGCTCCTCCTTGGTTGTCCCTGAAAAGTAAGGAGATTAGTAAGACATTGGTACCCAGGCCATCGTGGTCCTGGGTATTCCTGAAGCATCAACATACGACACTTCTTGAAAGCACATGTTCCCTTTTGATTCAAGGACTGGTGATGTTGCTGCATTATGTTTTGCCTTCCAAACTTGTTTAGGCTTTTATAATTTCTTAGGTGACTTGGGAAAAACAAATTGTTTTTTAACCTTTTTGTTTTTCAAAACTTGTTTTGGTTTCAAAGCTTGTTTCCTTTTTTCTTTTGCAGCATTCCAATCCCCCATCAGATGGTTTAACCTCGGGATGCTTATTGTTGGTGCACTACGTCTGTCGACTACGTCTTGTATCGAGTCTAATAGTGTATAGGTTAGAACATGGCACAAAATCGAAGAAACATGTGATAGAGATGATTTCGCTCATGTGTCATCATGATGGTTTCGCTCATGTGTCAGTCATGTAGTTTCGCTTATGTGTCAAGTGAGGTTTCGCTCTTATGTCATGTTCGTATAAGCGAAACCTGCTCACCTATAAATAGGTTGTATGAGCGAAATCATACACATAGTTGTAAGTGTTCTCTTCCGGTAAGCCACGAAGTGCTGCCGAAGTGTTGTCAGAGCTTGTAATCGTATCAGTTATCAATACAACAACAGTTTAAAGTGAATTCTGCTGAAATCGCACCAAAGCATTAGTTTCCGCCTCTTGTTTTGGATAGGAATTCTTCTGATCGACTCAAACAGGGCCGAAAACGATCCTACAAGTGGGGAAACATCTCTCGGATATATGGGTAACCCCCGAAATCTCGTTTGAAAGATTCCTTTTTCTGATATACTAGGTCTTTATACTCAGTGATATCTGGGGTATTATTCCGGGACTTCTGCTGAATGGAAGTTCTGACCTAGTCCTCGAATAATACTTTCCGCAAAATGCTTGAAACATAGCATCACCCTCAGCATATATGATAAGACAATAAAATTGCTTAGCAATGTTGCTGTAAAAAAGATCCTCTAAAGGGGACACACCCAAAAGTTGAGTCATGATCTCTCTGCTGAACGGTAGTTCTGACCTTAGCTCTCATGATTCTTCATAATTTATTAACCCCTACAGATATCATTTGTGTCATAATTACCTGTAAGACTGAATATTGGGATCTGGATACGGGAGTATATTATGAGGTGGGACACGCGATTAAGTTTAAGTGCTTAAGACATTAATATCATATCTCGGATCAGTTGAACTTTGTGTGAAAATTTAAGTGGACCAGTATACTGACAATCTAAGTGAATCGTTTAAAACTTAAAATGAAATGAAGCTTAACGGTGTTGGTGATTTGTCTCAAAAACTGATATGATCCTCTTACACGAACTCACAAAAATATTGTCTGTAAATATTTCTTTACTGTATTTTATTTCTGCATTTTCTCGATCCTACAAGTGGTATCAGAGCTCAGGAGGAAGAGTTCTTGCCATTTCAGTTGTATATTCTAATTTTCTACACCTTCTTTCTCATTTTTGAAAATTTTTTATGGTAAAACCAGCTCAATTTCACACACAGCACTCATAATCATGTTTTAGTAAATCCTTAAAAGTTTCAGAGCTAAAATCGAATTAAAAACTTAGCTAAAATCGAATTAAAAACTTGAATTTTGAGGGTTTCGCTCCAAGTGACTCGTGCAAAAAGTGACGTCATCAGTTAGTTTCGCTCATACAGACACTTTGGTATTTCGTTCTTGTGACACTCAAGGTTTCGCTCTTGTGACACTCAAGGTTTCGCTCCAGTGACAATTGAGGGTTTCGCTCCAAGGATCAAAGCTTGTTTCTCTTTTGTGACAATCTTGAGGTTTCGCTTTTGTGACAATCTTGGGGTTTCGTTTTTGTGACAACTAGGGTTTCGCTTATTGTAACATTTGAGATTTCGCTCCAAGAACCTGATTTTGCCTTAGCTTGGAAATTTTGTGAACTTGTGAACTTTGAACAATGGACACTGAATTCTATAACGCTTTTGCTAGCCCGATTACAATCACACAGAATGCTTTGCATGAGAATGAAACCGGAACATCTCAGAAACCGCCCAAACTCATGGATATTGATGATTACAATGCATGGTCCGAACGGTTTGGGAATTGGGTCGAAGCTTATCATTTGGATGCGTGGGAACACACTGAGGAACCATATGTTAGACCAACAACAAATGGTGTGCAGTTAACAATTCGAGAAATGAGTACGGAAGATAAAAAGAAATATCGAGATGAGAAACTGATGGTGAGTCTGCTTCAGCAAGCGATAAAAGAAGACATTCTGATACTACTTCAACATGATGGAACTGCTTATTCGATTTGGACAGAATTAGAAGCAAAATTTGTTGGTAGTGATGATATGCTCAAAAACAAAATGTCTCTCATGAAGAAAGAATTTGATTTATTCCGTGGTTTGAAATCTGAAAACACCAAGCAAATAATTGATAGATATTGTAACTTGGTGAGAAATATGACAAAACTTGGAATTAAAAAAGATACTGATGAATTGATTGAAAAACTTGCAGATGCGCTACCACATGAAACTTGGGGAACGTTTCTGATGATGCTGAGATCTAACAGAAAGGATTATAAAAATTTGACACTGGGAGACTTCATCAAACACCTGGAAGCTCAAGAGATGGAGCAAAGAAAGATCGCGAGGATGAAGAACTATGATGGAGAACAAGATATCAGCTTGTATTACAAAGGTGGTGTCAACGAAAAGTCAAATTTTTCTCCAAAAGTCGAAACTGCTTACAGTGCAAAATATTCTTCTGAAAAGAAATCATCACAGGGATCAAGCAACACAAGATTTTCATCATTCGATCCAAACATTTCTGCAACAAAGAACGGAAGAAAACTTCAATGCAATATTGTATTAAATCTTGAAAGTGATCAAGATTATTCTGAAGAAGTAGCTAAAAATCAAATGTCTTTGTTGGGAATGGTGTTGGAATCGTATAGTAGTTTTGTGGCCGGAAAGATCGGTAATCCAATGCTCACGAAAGAGGATTACGATCAAATCGATGCTGAGGAAATGGAATTGATGGATATTAAATGGTGCATGGCCAGTGTGTTGAGAAGAGCCGAAAAGTTTAAACAAATTACGGGAAGAGATGATTTCCACGATGCAAATGTTTCACCTTTAGGATTTGATAAATCTAAAGTTACATGTTTTCGTTGCAGGGAAAAGGGGCATTTCAAGAGGGAGTGCAAAAATCGTGAAGCTAGTGGAGCCCATAATCCTTTTGGAAATAACGATTATCACAAAAAGGCGATTTATCATCAAGTCACACCACCATCACCGCATCAGGCACAAACTGCACACGGGAGAGATGTGATTGAAGGGTCAAAAAGAGCATGTCTAGTTAATCAGGGCAAGTATGATAATTTTACCTGGGATAAATATCTTCCAACAAACAGCAAAGTGTGTTTGGCAGAACAAGATGATGAAAAATTGGCTGAAGGTTTCAGTTGGGACGATTTTTGCCCAGATCAAGAACTTATGACCAAAGAGATGTCCAAAGACGCTTCAAATGTTAACGCTTTCATTGCAAATGCCTACGATTTGAAATGTGCCGAAAAGTGTAGAAAAGTAATGGAAGCTGCTAAAGCAAGACGGAGAAAGCTTGAAGAAGAGGAAGAGAGATTAAAAGCTGAGGCAGAAGCTGAGAGAAAGAGAAGAGCTGAATTTTTACGATCAAACAGAACAGTCAAAGAGGTTCCTGAATTTGAAGTCAAAGTTGATGCAGAACATGTTAAAGTTCCTGAAAAGTGCATGAAGTGTGATTCTTTAATCAAGCAGAACAATGAGTTGTTGCACAATATAAACAGATTAAAAGAATCCTATGATACAATGAACAGAGAAATCAACAAGTATACTGATTCAAACGGTGAACAAGCTGTGGCAATGAATACACTAAAGAGAGCTTACCTGAGACAACTTGATGATGTCAACTTTCACATAAAGAAATGTGCTGATCTGGAGTTGAAGTTGGCAACACAAAAGATAGAAACTGAGAGAGTCAACAAGTTATTAGAAAGTTACTCATGTTCTACTTTTGTTGTTGACAGGATTTATCCGGTTGTGGAGAATTTGAAGACGTTTGAAGAAGTGAAGACTTCAGAAGAAAAGAAGTCAGAGACAAGAGAAGATGATGAAGTGAAGATTTCTGGTGAGAAACCAAGTGTTGTCTATAACAAATGTCCACCCCCGGTCGAAAATGGATATTCACCTTGAAATCCAAACTCCGAAAGAGTCGATAAGGCAATAAACTTACAATGGGAGTCTGGGCCGTTGGATAATTTGCCAGAAAATATTGATGTCACATACACGTCATCCGACACTGATCATGAGTCAAAGTTGATAAAAAGTGTGGTCGATCAGGTGTTAGATAAAGATGACTGTGAGGAGTCAAAACCGGAGTCCAAATCCAAGTCAAAATCTGAGTCCGATGCGTCAAAGTCAACAGTCAAAAAGGATAAACGGGTTTATGATAAAGAGTTTTTGATATCAAAATCTAATTTGAATGATGAATCATTCAAAGTGGCATATACTTTGAAAAATTCTGACAAATTATATTCTGATGAAGCTTTTCCAATAAGAGGTGTTAAACCAGACATGATTAAAAAGGTTTTCAAAATTACAGAAATTAAGATTTCTGAAATAAAAGATTTAAATCTTTCTGGAAAACCTAAACAATACACTTCAAGAGTGCAACAAAGATTAAACAAGAAAAAGGGTTACAGTTCTAGTTCTGGTATTCATAAAAAACCAAACCATAACTGTAATTTCAAAAAGAAAGGATTAGGATTTAATCAACCGAAAAATTATAAAAATGAAAAATTTTCTAAATCAAAAACTGTGTTTGTTTCAGGAAAATCTTTAGATGATGAGAAAGAGCAAGCATTCAGAAAGCAGACAAATCAAGAATTCCTTGCAAACAAGCAAGATGAGATAAAGAAGAGTATTGCTTAGAAGAAGACAGAGACGAGAACCTGTTTTCAGTGCAAAACTGCTGGTCATATTGCTAGAAATTGTCCGAAAACATTCAAGCCAAAACATGAAGTCTTTGGTAAACTGAAAGGAAAAGTTGTTGAGAAAACTGAACTTACAACCAAAACATTTACAGGCTTTGAAAACTCCACTTTTGAGGTTGGAGAATGTTCAAAGAATGTGGTAAAACAAAAAAGAAAATCTGAAAAACCAAATATGGGTGGTTAAGGGTTCAGGAAACAGTTCTGGTGATGAATCTGATTCCACAAAATCAGAGGAGCCACGGGTTAAAGAAAAGATTGAGAAATCAGTTCCGAATGTGGATGATGTGAATTTTCCACCTCTGCGGGCTGAAAATTTTAAAAAGAAAGTTGGAAACGTTGAAATTTCAAATCAATTTTATTCTGATAAGAAGAAATTTGATGTTGATAAGGCTTTCAACGGAACTGTGAAACACATTTTTGGAAAAATGGTCAATGGTAAGGCCAAAGGAGTGAAAGAATTTTATGCTTCCAAAAGAAATGTTCACAGGTCGGTTGAAAGTAAAAATGAAGAAGAGGTTGTTACACCCAAGGAAGGTCAGGCTTGGGTGGATATATTTTTCAAACAGTAAAAACCTGACTTGCCGGAGCTCCCAAGTTGGTAATCGTGGAGCATGAATCAGCATCATTCTTATGTTGTTTCTTTGAAAATTTAAAAATTTTTGAAAATTTACACTGCAGGAATAGCCGGAACTCCCAGGTTGGTAAGTGTGGAGTAGGAATCGGCACCTTGAGAATTCAACCAACAAGATGATGTTTGGTTGAAAATGCTTGATTGGATTGATCTTACAAGTGGTAAATCAGGGACATTAAGTTGTATCTGATCTTACAAGTGGTTAAAAAAACAATGTGATGAACCAAACCCCTAACTTTACAAGTGGTAAAATCAACAAAACTAATTTTCCGGAAAAACCATTTTGATTAAAACAAACTTAAGTGTTTTGAAATCATAATGGGAAAATAGTTTGTTGTGAGGGGGAGTTCTGATTGTTTATGCCAAGTGGATGGCGAATTGAGGCAATTCGATATCAGTTGTCTTGTTACTTATACAGTTTGTTTTCAAATTTCCTAAAATGTGTTTGCATTTTAGGGAGAGTAAGAATTTTCAGAAAATCCAAAAAACATTAGAAAATTTGAAAAAGTCAAAAACATGATAAAATGAAAATGAGTTTTGTTTTATATAAGAGGAAATGATAGTACATCAGTGAACGATCACAGCATGCTAAAGAATTGGTAAGATAAAAAGTGATAAACGGTCTCACTGATGATATGCCAGTAGGTTTTTACACATTTAGTAGATTGTGACGAGATATAAATCAAAATTTCAAACTTGCTTATATCGTGGGGAAACATCTCTCGGATATTTGGGTAACCCCCGAAATCTCGTTTGAAAGATTCCTTTTTCTGATATACTAGGTTTTTATACTCAGTGATAGCTGGGGTATTATTCCGGGACTTTTGCTGAATGGAAGTTCTGACCTAGTCCTCGAATAATACTTTTCGCAAATGCTTGAAACATAGCATCACCCTCAGCATATATGATAAGACAATAAAATTGCTTAGCAATGCTATTGTAAAAAAGATCCTCTAAAGGGGACACACCCAAAAGTTGAGTCATGATCTCTCTGCTGAACGGTAGTTCTGACCTGAGCTCTCATGATTTTTCATAATTTATTAACCCCTACAGATATCATTTGTGTCATAATTACCTGTAAGACTGAATATTAGGATCTGGATACGGGAGTATATTCTGAGGTGGGACACGCGATTAAGTTTAAGTGCTTAAGACATTAATATCATATCTCGGATCAGTTGAACTTTATGTAAAAATTTAAGTGGACCAGTATACTGAAAATCTAAGTGAATCGTTTAAAACTTAAAATGAAATGAAGCTTAACGGTGTTGGTGATTTGTCTCAAAAACTGATATGATCCTCTTACACGAACTCACAAAAATATTGTCTGTAAATATTTCTTTACTGTATTTCATTTTTGCATTTTCTTGTTTCTAAAAGTGGTGTCAGTTATTTTCTTTCAGGAAATCCAAAAAGATTTTAGTGTGTTTTAGCATAAAGTTTGTAAAATCCAAAAAGATTTTCGACAACTGATTTTGGAAAGCTGATTTTCAAAATTCTGAGTGCTAAACATGATGAACAAATGGTTTGGGTGAAAGTATTTGAGGATTGTTGAAATGAAATAAGAAAAAGTTTTGCAATATAAACGTTATTCTTGCAAGTGGTAAATTAGATTTGAAAATCTTATCCACAAATGGTTATCAGAAAATTTATTTTTGGGTAGAGTTTTTGCAGGTTGGCCAGGTTTTGATCCAGAGCAGGATGAAAGCCAGGTTATGATCTTGTGAATTCCAGACTACGATCCCAGCAGATTGAGAGGGGGAGTCTGAAGACACCATGATATTCAACATTTGAGAGAGAGGAGTTTGTTGATGATGAAGATAGAGAATGAGGATTCTTGCAATGACAAATACTTCAGAGGAAGATTGAAGACTGATAAAAATTGTAGGTTGACAATCGAAGACTCGACACTGAAGACTCCGTCAACATCCGAGGGGGAGTTTCTTGGTGCACTACGTCTGTCGACTACGTCTTGTATCGAGTCTAATAGTGTATAGGTTAGAACATGGCACGAAATCCAAGAAACATGTGATAGAGATGATTTCGCTCATGTGTCATCATGATGGTTTCGCTCATGTGTCAGTCATGTAGTTTCGCTTATGTGTCAAGTGAGGTTTCGCTCTTATGTCATGTTCGTATAAGCGAAACCTGCTCACCTATAAATAGGTTGTATGAGCGAAATCATACACATAGTTGTAAGTGTTCTCTTCTGGTAAGCCACGAAGTGCTGCCGAAGTGTTGTCAGAGCTTGTAATCGTATCAGTTATCAATACAACAACAGTTTAAAGTGAATTCTGCTGAAATCGCACCAAAGCATTAGTTTCCGCCTCTTGTTTTGGATAGGAATTCTTCTGATCGACTCAAACAGGGCGGAAAACGATCCTACACTTATTCATCATTGCCTTAGGTTTTTCAACCTTCATTGGCTTAGAATAAGATCTATACCTAGATGTAACCTTCTGATGTTGTGTGTAGCATGACACATAGGGACGAAGTGTGCAATTCCTTGCAATGTGACCAGTTATGCCGCAACTGTAGCATGTTTGCTTCTTTACGTAAGGAGCATATCCCGATCCATTCGATCTAACTGATGCTGAGTATGAGTTATAAATTTTTTTGGATGATTTGTTTGCAGCCTGCTCAGCCTTTCTTCCCTGCTTCATTTGTTTGTGTTTACAACAGTTAGTACATTTACTGGATTTAGCATTTTCATTTCTAACTGTTGGCTTTGGAGGCACATATTTGTTTGAAGGGCCTCTCAAAGCTGGCTCAGAAACAGCCTTTCTCAAATATGGAGAAGCATCAGCAGATAAATTTGATTTTTTAGAACAAACATCGTCAGCCACTTGGCAAACAATATCATCCCCCTCAACCCAATACTCAATTATTACCTCATCTGCACATGAAGTAGAAGCATCAGTAACATTCACACAACTAAGCTCATGGACTGGCCTTGTTGTTTCAATTTCAGATGTTGTGGGATTAGTCACTGTTTCACTGCTTGATTCAGCTGAACCACTTGAGTTACATTCTTTTTGTAGTGGCTCTGCTGAATCTTCTTCTGCTGAGTCAGCTGCTCCAGAAGATTCACAGTTAGATTCATAAGATTCAACTGATTCTAATTTCTCAGAATCAGTTGCTTCAGGTGATTCACATTTGTTATCAGATGGAGCAACTGCTCAGTTGGTTTATATGCCGATTCTTCATTTTTCTCAAAACTCAATGTCTCTGTTTGCTTAGAGACATCATCTGATTTTACAAAGACAGGTGCAGATGTTGGTTCAGTTGTCTTTGTTTCATTTCTTTTAGGTTTTGAGATAGTAACTTTTGTTGATTTTACCGGTTCAACCTTGATATCATTGGGTTTTCCATACTCCATTTTAGGCAGATTATCTATCTCCTCTTCAGTCATGGGAAGTGAGGTGTAATTGTGATTGTATGGTGGAGGTATGCATACAAATCCCAATCCATTGTTCCTCACTTCCTTTTTTCTATATTTCAACTGTTGATTAATCAATTTTTCAACTTTCGCACTAGACACGTCAATTTTTTTAAAATTAAACTTTGTGTTTTCAAAAGTTGATTTTAAATTATCGAGTTCAACAGTTAGTTTTTCAGACATTTCCTTAAAGTGGAGATATCTACATCGTGCTTCGCTCAGATCGTTATGCAACTTACGGATATCAAGCTTCCGTGCCTCCACCGTATCCTTGTATCCATTTAGTTTCTCTTTATTTTCATAATCCTTAGATTTTGAAAATCTAATTTGCATAATGAGTTAGTCTGCCTGCTCTTTGAACCCCTTAAGTTTTTCCCTACAAGCAGGAGTACAACATATATTATCTACACATACCTCAGCTGCAGAAGAAGTGTTTTCATAAATTGAAAAACCTGCACGATAGTTTGATCCTGAATCAGCAGGAGTAGACGAGCAAACTCCAGCAGGTAATGGAGCAACAGGAACAATAGGAGCAGGAGTGGATGAGCAAACTTTAGCAAGTAAAGGAACAACAGGAACAACAGTAGCAGGAATGGAGGAGCAAACTGTGCAGATGTGTTGCATTGAGCATTCTGCTTGTCAGCCTTATCATAAGATTTGATGAGGGAGATCAGCTCATCCGGCTTCATTTTGTAACAGTAGCAGTCGGTTCTCACAATTATCTGATTAACATTTTTAAACCAACTAAAGTTTGCTTGATCTGGAATCCTTTTTATAGCATCCAAAAGCTTTCTGTTGCTCGAATACATAGACACCTCAATCAGCTTTCTCCATTTTAGAGAGCAGTTCAGCAAACCGGCTTGTAAGTTGTTCTATATATTCACCATATTAGTATCTGAATCCTTGAAATTCCTGCTTAAGCACCTCTCTCTTAGAAGACATTTCTAAATGTGATCCCCTGAAAGTGTGATCCCCTGAAAATGTGGTCCCCGAAAATGTGCGTTTTACCGAACTGGACTGTTAAAATCGTTGCCGCACACTAGTGTAGGTCGTACACTTAGGATCCTTTATACTATTTCCTCAAGACACAAGACAAAGCGAGAACCAGTGTACTCGCTTAATTCAAACCCTTTACCACACGCACGAACCAGCCTTTCTGTACCACACCTCCAAACCTATCAAAATTCTTTTTGCCAAACAATAACAAAACCCCCCCTTTTTTAATTTTAATAAACCTTTTTTTTAATTTTTATATATAATAATAAAAGTTATTATTATTTTTTATGATTAATATTATTATTATTTTTATTAAAAGAAAACAATGATTAAGTAATAATTAGCTTATTATTATTACTATTCTTATAAATAAAATCTAAATATTCTGTCACTTATCACGATCACAAAAAGAAATTGTTATATGCTCCTTCTTCTTGGTAAAACAGCTGGACCAAAACCCTAATTTCTTTTGAAAATATCAGCTACCGGTGAACGGAGGATGGATATTGATGTTACGATGAAGACGGTGACCAGAGAAGAGGAAGTAATGATACTTGAACGACGATAGATGGACGATCATTGACGGAGGTGTTAACAGTGAAGGTGATGATATAATGGCGTTGGTGGATGCGGTGTCGAGATTGTCGGAACCGGTGGGGAAGGTCGGCGGACGGAGGAGGTGAAACGCTGAAGATGAAGTAGGTGTTTCGGATAACCCAGTTGTTTCGGAAAGATCTTGAGACTTTCGAATAAACAGTTGATATGATGATGAAGATGAATGACGGTGACGATGGATAATGATGATGATCAAGAGTGATTCGGATAAAGATGAAGATCGCACACTATAAAAGTAGGTCGCACACTCGAACTTGAAGATGATATTTTGATATTGTCGCACACTTGAATACAGATATGATCCGAACAATTTCAAATATTGTCGAGTTATGAGATGTCTAACTGTGACGAAGATGATGGTAAAGCGGAGGTGATGATGGTGGTAATTAACGATGGAAAAGATGCACGGTGAAGATGAAGGCAGCCGAAGTTGAGGTCGGAGATGACACTGATGTATGGTGGTTAACGATTGTCGCACACACAACTTTCTTATTAATCACACACTTTAAAAGTTGTCGCACAGTGTAATCCTTCGAAACGTATGAATGATGTCGCACACTTCACCTTTAGTCACACACTATGTCGTACACTTAAAGTTTTGTCGCACAGTAATGAAACGTAGTCGCACACTCAATTTCTCGCACACTTTAATGCTTTGTTGATGTTGCTGCCGGAGATGATAAATGATGATGAACACTTATTTTGTAGAATCAGAGCAAATGGATGGTGGTGTAGGTCGTTTATGGTGATGCACAGTTTCTGAAAACTTGAAAACTCAGAGTTGATTAGAAACACTATTCGAATATCAACTCAAAAACTCCAATCCGAAAACAATTATAATTCGAAATGATGAAGTACAGTTTCGGATGATGATGATGAACGTGATATGATGCCCGATGAAAAGACGATGTATCGAAGATGATGAACGGAAGTTGTAGTGTATTGAAACAAACTTTTCTCGAAAATTTTGGATTTTTTTCAAATCCTTTCAAAATCTTTCCAAAAACAACTTTTCAAAAAAATTGCAACAGATTATCTATTTGAATATTTTAAAAGATTTTGAAAATCTTTTAAACACCTATCAAACGAATCACTGAAGGAAAATATAATTAATTTTTAAAAACAAACCGAAGAACACTTTGAATATCATGAAGAACACGAAGAACACCAACTCAAAAATTCCGGAAAACTTGAATGTTTGATATCAAACTCAGCCTAGAAATAGGTTCTGAAGGCTCTGATACCAATTGTAAGTCCCAAAAACGGATCTAACACTGATATCAAACAATCACCAAGGATGGGCAGAATCCAAAACTTGGTGAGATTCAAGAAAAACACTAAAACACAAAACACAAGAAATCACCAATTCGATTAAAATGATCAAGAGCACACGGTTTAAAGAACCCTCTGGTACTCAAGAACTCAAAATGATAAGAAGAATAGGAATGTGAATAGCAACCTAATACTAACCTAGGCTCACCCTATTTATAACACATAGGGTGACCTAATTACAAGTTGGGCTAGGCCCATATGCACACTATTGACTAAATAAGCTCAAATCACTTAATTAGCCCACATGGCTTATCCCAATACCATCTAATTCACTACAAAGCTAAGCCCAATAGCCTATATTTGTGTTTGATAAAGATAAGTGTAAACCTACACAATTATATGGCCTTACAATATTATCATTTTAGGATTCCACAACAAGATCTGGATTTTAGTTTATGAATTTTAGGTAATGGTAATGATGCGCTTAACTTACTACAATATGTGTCAATTTATAAGGTTTTTGAAATTTACACTGAGTACTAGGAGACAAAGTTGAAGACTTATAACAGTCACCAAAGGTTGAAAGAGTTGAAGGAGCTTGGAACCTCTAAGTCTATTAGAAGCAAACAAAAAATCTCCTAAACATATAGAAACCACTACCACTTTAATGAAATGAGCCGGTTAATGATCAAGTGAATGAAGATAATGACGTTGAAGATGAACTACTCTCTAATCATGTTGGTAAAGATGAACGAGTCTCTGTGTAACAACCCACATTTTGGAAAGTCAAAGTACAAGTCAAAGTCAAAGGAAGAAAAGATTGCTAATTGCGATCTGTCACTCCTTGCTTAACTACTGTATGTGTCTCTTGACTTGTAATAGATATTCTATTTTAAATCGCTTTAGTTGTATTATGTGGAGTACTTGTTAATAATGGAGGTTTAATCACAGTTTTATCGCTAATCGACTTACCGTTAATCGCATCGCTATCACATCGCAAATCGAATTATGTGTTCTGGATATTGTTTTACGCGTGTGTGCTATTATGTGATACTTGTGCATGTTATGTTTATGTTGGCGTGATCAATCACAATCGTAATCACAACGCAATCTAAATCGCAAACGCTAAACGCAAGTTATTTATAGTGATTGTATGTTAGATATAGTAGTTAGGTTATTTGTGTAACTAATGGGTAATACTATCGCATCGCTCGCTCGAAACGCATCGCAATGCTCAACACGCAAAACGAAACACTGAAATGAAACTCGCCGGAGCCACTCGATCGAATGACCATTCGATCGAATGGTCATCCGAACGGATGACCATCCGATCGGATGGCCATCCGATCGAAGTGACATCCGTTCCATTCCAAGTGCCACTTTCCTCTTTTGGCAACCTATAAATACCCCCCTGTCACATCACATCAGTGATGTGACAGCTCTCTCTCGTTTGACCAGCGTTCCAGCCACTTTTCTCTCAATTTCTCGCGATTTTTGTAAGTTTTCAACTCAAATCTTGTACTTCTACAATCTATGCACACTTCTTCATCATTTTCACCTTTGAATCTTAACTTTTAACCGTGAAATCAACGGATTTGAGGTGTTCTAGGATGATGTCATCATGGGTTTCTTATGAACTTCAAGTTTTGGCCTCATTCCACCAAGAACAACTCAGATCTACATGATTTCCACATGTTTTAACACTATTTTCACCTTGATCTAAACATTTTCAAGGTTAAAAGGATTGAAAGATGGTTTCTAACTTTCTTTCAACTCTTTTACACTCAATGCACTCAAGACCGATAGAATCGGAGCTAGTTCATGCCTTCTACTCGTTCTCTAGTGAAGTGTCGGTCTCAGATCTGATTCCTATCAACGAGACAACTGACTTAGGGTTGAACATGAACAAACCGTCAAAGAACAGTTGACTGGTCGGATTAGGGTGATTCATGTTCGGGACTTGGGACTTGACGAGGTTCCGTTGTTTAGTATGTTGTCATACCGTCTCAAGCAAACCGCAAAAACTTATCAAAGTCATCGAGTTCAAAATGATCAGATCGTCGGGATGGATTATCGTCCGATCAGATTGCCATCCGATCGAACGTCAATCCGATCGGATTGCACTTGGACTTCAACACTTAAACTTTTTATAACTTTCATAGATCATTAGTTTCTAACGGATTGCCATCCGATCGGAAGACCATCCGATTGAATGACAATCCTGCTATGAACTTGTTCTCACTAAGAAAATGTCTTGCCGATCGGATCGCCATCCGATCTAACGACCGTTCGATCGAACGACCTGAAACGTAGAGATACTTCTCGGTTTTCAAAATGCTAGAACGAAAACTTCAGAGTCACATCATACATAAAAACATCCATCCCAAATGAATGCCAATCCGATCGAATGGCCATCCGAACAGATTGTCATTCGATCGAATGACCATCCGTTCGGATTGTCATCCGATCGGATGACCATTCGTCACTTGGTTCACTAGAACCATTTAACACGCCATTCATTCGCTTATGCTATCGTTTACTGTTCAGGTAATCACCCTAGCGCTCCCTTAAATCCTTTAACTACCATCGCTGTGAGTATACTTGATCCCTTTTTGCTTTACGCACTTTTGGGTGTTACATACGTTACTTAATCTAAATCACATCGATCACACACGCAAACACTTTATATGCTGACCATTACTGCATGTTATACGTGTTACTCGATGAATGCTTGTATGTTATGTAAACACAGTGATTATTGCCTGACGCCTTACCAACGATAGTACTATAGTTTGGACTCAGCATCTGTCGTGGACAGGGGTTGTTAAGGTTATTTCTTCACGTGTCATGGTGGTTATATGTGTTGCACATTCTACAACTCGCAGTCATGTCTGTGTATATTTCATTGTCGATAACCTACTAGCTTCACATTATACATGTTACATGCTGGTTATGCGTAAACGCTTTTGAACTTTATTATTATCTTGTATGCTCACCTTTACAATATGTGTAGTGACCTCTATTTTAACGTATGTGATAGGTGTTTGAGATGCTAGGATGCTTGCTTTTGTGGAATCAAGTAGGACGAGTCTAGAAATAAACAAACACTTTTAAATCTGAGTTGTCGGAACATATATTTGTCTATGAGATATCTATGTCTGTAATAATTGATTTACTTGATTGATTATGGTATGGGACATAATATTAACTATCCGGTAATTTGGTTGTTATGGATTTCTCTTGGACAATCTGTTTCGCTCAGTCTCGCGCCCCGATGTTTCCGTCATCGGTTGGGGTGTGACAGATTGGTATCAGAGCCATAACTATAGGGAATTAGGCAAGACTTAACCTAGTCTGGGTCGATGTCTTAGAAACGACCTAGTCTATAGTTTAAGTACCAACAAACCGACTTGTGCATACCCGGTATGGGTTTTGCACGAGCCTAGTTGCTATATCTCGCTCGAACTCGCTATACACTATACTCTTGCGTGAACATCACATACTACAGTTCCACGCAAGATCAGCCTTTCCTAAGGCTGGACACATACACAAATGAATGATCTGGTTAAGATTAGGTATGAAAACCGCAAACTCTCGACCAGATCACCCGTTCGATTCGCTATTTTTACTATAAACAAGAGAAATTGCGTTGAATCAGGAGTGAAATCCATACTTCGACGCTATTCTCCTTATCCATCTCATGGTTCAATCACATAAACAGGGATGTAGTCATTAGGACAGGGGTGAAACCTGAACCTTGATGACTCGTTCCGCTCTATACTTTTGGTTTTTACAAAACTCTCACCAAATTCGACGGACTCCAACGCCTTGGGACGCGCTGTAACTGGAAGGATGCGTACCGATCGCCCAAATTGAGGCGAGAGCACAGTCTAGAAGGCCAAAGTGTGCACTTAAGGTCCTTGTGAATAGTCGAATCACTTTGGGTAGTCGATGTCTAAAACACCCGAGACAATCACTTTTCGATTTTATATGTTCGATTCTGAAATCCGCAGCCGCCAACTCTGTGATTTATCGATTTTATGTGAAATTTATGTGATTTTATGTGTTTATGTTTTTCGGTTTCGGTAATTTACTCGCTTTTCGTTGTTCGCTTTGATCAACATGCACCACTCGCACTGCACATTTATCTCTAAACGCAAACAAATCGCTTGTGTTATTTGCAATCGCTGCTCGTTATTCGCACTCGCTATACTCGATTGCTTTGCACTGCTGTGAAAGATAGGTGATTATGTGCAATATAGGAAGGTGAATACGTGCAACATATAGTTGAATACCTGTTTCCGTGCTTATGTGGACTACGTGCTTAAGTGTTTCTGTGCTTATGTGCTTACGTGCTTCTGTAGATTATGTGCCTATGTGATTTGTGATTAGACGTGTTACTGAGCTTTAGAAGTGTTAAGTATGTTGTGAGTGATTCGACATATCGCGTCTGAGTCCTGTGACGATGTCTGTTTACAGACAATGTTGTCATTTGGATCATACTCGTGATATCGATTTCCGAATCGATGATATGCCTTTTGGTTTGACCAACGATCCCGCAGTCTTTATGGATCTAATGAATCGCGTGTGCAAACCCTTTTTTGACCGCTTCGTCATCGTGTTCATCAATGATATCCTGATCTATTCCAAGTCAAAAACCGAACACTCGCAACATCTACGTTTGGTTCTTGAGTTATTCCAGGGAAACCGTCTCTATGCCAAGTTCTCTAAGTGTGAATTTTGGCTTGAGGAGGTTTAATTCCTCGGTCACATCGTCAATAGTCAAGGAATTCATGTCGATCCTGCGAAGATTGAAGCTGTTAAGAGTTGGGGTACACCTAGAAACCCGTCCGAAGTTCGTTCTTTTCTCGGATTGGCGGGTTACTATCGCCGATTCATCGCTGACTTTTCAAAAATTGTAGGATCGTTTTCACGACCAAACGAGTCATTCCGAAGAGTTTTTCCTCAATACGAGAGGCAGAAACAAACGTATCGAGTTGATTCAGCATGCAATTCACTTTAAACTGTCTTTTGATTGATATAACAACATTTTACAGCGAGTAGACACTTCGGTAGCAGTTCGACTCTGAAACCGGAAAGTTACAAATGAGATGGCACAGCACATATTTATAGGCCAGCTATTTCGTACGAAACACCTTCACACGAAAACACATTTCGTACGAAATGACATTCTTCATTTCGTGCGAAATGGAAAACTTCATTTCGTTTGGAATAGCTAAACTCATTTCGTGCGAAATGACTTAGTCTATTTCGTGCAAAATAGCCTTTTATCACATTATCTTCAATATCGTGCCCTGATCCATCTATTCACAAACAAGACTCGATACAAGACGAAGTCAACATACATATGCACCAACAGACTCCCCCTTGGATGTTGACGAAGTCTCCAGTGTCGAGTCTTCAATCTTCAATCTTTATCAGTATTCTTGTTCTCTCTGAAGTATCTAACAATGTAAAGCAACCTCAATCCTCTCTCTTTTCTCTATCAGTTAATCTCCCCCTTGGATGTTGATCTATCATCTTCACAATCTTTGAATCTGAATCTCGAGCTTTCTAATTCTCTTGATCAGATCTCTTGATTTCTTAAGTTCATCACTTCTTACTTCAGATTCTCCTTTTTCTAACAGACTCTCCTTTAAGTTGTGCTTGGGATCGTAACCTGGCTTTTATAGGATCAAGATCGTAATCTGGCTCTCTATGTCACCAAAATCAGGAACCTGACTATCCTGCACAATCTCTACCACACAATAAATTTCACAAATTTAAAATTTTGACAAATTTATATACCACTTGCAGGTATAAATCAATCAATAAAATGATTTTACATTGTTAATCTCTGATGAATCACTTGTAGAAATACCATTTATCTTTACAAACAATTTTACATCTCAAACAAATTCTCCCAAACCTTTTGTCCATCATGATTAGCACTTGGAATTTTGAAAATCAGCTCTCCAACATCAGTTGTTGAAAATCTTTTTGAATTTTCAAAAATTTATGCTAAAACACACTTAAACTCTTTTTGGATTTTAGAATATAAAGAAATGCAGTAAAAAAAATTTACAAACAATATTTTTGTGAGTTTGTGTAAGAGGATCATATCAGTTTTTGAGACAAATCATCAACACCATTAAGCTTTAAACATTTTAAGATCTAAACAATTCACTTAGATTGTCAGTATACTGATCCACTTAAATTTTCACACAAAGTTCAACTGTTCCGAGATACGAGATTAATGTTTTAAGGACTTAAACTTATTCGCGTGTTCCACCTCAGAATATACTCTCGTATCTAGATTCCAATATTCTGTCTTACAGGTGAGTATACCTAGATGATATCTGTAAAGGGTTAAATGCGAGGGCCATGAGAGCTCAAGCTATTGCTTCTGCAAAATCAGAGAGATGATGGCTTCGACTTTAGGTGTGTTCCCTTTAGAGAATCTTTTCTTCAACAGCACATGATTAGCATTTTTCAATGTTTCATCATTTTTTATGCTGAGGGTGGTGCTATAGGGTGGTGCTATATTTCAAGCAAACGAAAAGTATTATACGGGGACTAGGCCATTGCTTCCGCAAAATCAGAAGTCCCGGAATAATACCCCAGATATCACTGAGCATAAAGACCTAGTATCTCAGAAAGAGGGACCTTTCAAACAAGATTTCGGGGGTTACCCATATATCCGAGAGATGTTCCCCACGAGATAAGTAAGTTTGAAATTTAGGTTTATATCTCGACACAATTTACTAAATGTGTAAAAACCTATTGGCATATCATCAGTGAGACCGTTTATCACATTTTAATCTTTCCAATTCTTTAGCGTGCTGTGATAGTCCACTGATGTACTATCATTTCCTCTTTTTCACAACAAAACTCATTTTTGATTTTATCATGTTTTTGACTTTTTTCAAATTTTCTAATATTTTTGGATTTTTTGAAATTTCTTACTCCCCCTAAAACTCAAAACCATTTAAAAGAAATATGAAAACAAACTATACAAATAAAACTGACAACTGTTGTGAATTGCTTTAATTCGCCATCCACTTGGC
The DNA here is from genome assembly GCA_030545235.1 of Helianthus tuberosus. Lineage (NCBI taxonomy): Eukaryota > Viridiplantae > Streptophyta > Magnoliopsida > Asterales > Asteraceae > Helianthus > Helianthus tuberosus. The sequence goes on along the minus strand of JARYGA010040887.1, from coordinate 5,269 downwards.
ATAAACAATCAGAACTCCCCCCGACAACAAACTATTTTACCATTATGATTTCAAAACACTTAAGTTTGTTTTAATCAAAATGGTTTTTCCGGAAAATAAATTTTGTTGATTTCATAATCCATTTGTAGGTTAGGGGATTCATTCATCACGTTGTTTTTTCAACTTCAACCTTTTGAAAAATATAACAATTTTAATTTCAATCAATAAATACCACTTGTAGAAAATCATGTACAACTTAATGTCCCTGATTCACCACTTGTAGGTTTTCACAAACACCCAAAATACAAGAAAGATGCCGGTTCCTGCTCCACGATTACCAACTTGGAAGCTCCGGCAAGTCAGGTTTTTCAGTTAAAGAAATTCTCCCAAGCCTGACAGACCTTGGGAGATTCCGAGTTATCAACCCTCGGTTTCTTTCCTTTCATCTTTTTCTCATAAAATTCCTTCACCCCTTTGAGTTTTCCATCAATCATTTTTCCAACAATATGTTTCACTTTGGGGTTAAAAACTTTTTCAACATCAAATTCTTTCTTTTCAGAAAAAATTGACAAGAAATCTCAATTTTACCAATTTTTTTTTTAAATTTTCAGCCCTCAATGGTGGAAAATTTTCATCATCCATTGGCGGTACTGATTTTGCAATTTTTGGTTCAACTTGTGGCTCCTCTGACTTTGTGGAATCAGATTCATCGCCAAAAAATAGCTACTCTGATTTTGACGAATCAGAATCATTGCTAGAACTATCATCAGATTTCTTAACGACCCACTTTTGGTTGTCAAGATTTGCTTTTCTTTTGTAAAAACCTTTTGAACATTCACCAACCTCAAATTTCGAGTTTTTGAAAACTTTAAAAGGTTTGATTGGTGGTTCATTCTCAACCATCTTTTCTTTCAGTTTAAGAGAAACTCCCTGTTTTATATGGATTGCCTTTGGACAATTCCTGGCAATATGACCAACTATTTTGCGTTGAAAACAGGTTCTCGTTTCCTTCCTTTGAGCAGATTCATTCTTCATTACCTCTTGCTTCTTAGCAAGGAATTCTTTGTTCGTTTGTTTTCTGAACAATTGCTCTTTTTCTTCTTCAGATGATGTCCCTGAAACAAAAACAGTTTTTGGTTTATAAGTTTTTTCATTTTTATGATTTTTCGGTGGAATAAAGCCAAGACCTTTCCTTTTGAAATTACCGTTATGGTTTGGTTTCTTTCGATAACCTGAACCAGAACTGTAACCCTTTTTCTTGTTTAAACGTTGTTGAACTCTTGAAGTGTAAGATTTAGGTTTTTCAGAAAGATTTACATCTTTTATTTCAGAAATATTAATTTCTGTTAGTTTGAAAACCTTTTTGATCATTTCAGTTTTAACACCTCTTATTGGAAATTCTTCATCAGAATATAATTTGTCAGAATCATTCAAAGTATAAGCTACTTTGAATGTTTCATCATTCAAATTAGATTTTGATAACAAAAACTCTTTATTGTAAACCCGTTTGCCCTTTTTAACTGTTGGATTTGACGTTTCAGACTTTGACTCTGAATTTGACTCCGACTTTGACTCCTCAGTTTCATCTTTATCCAACAACTGATCGACTACTTTCTTTATTAACTCTGACTCATGATCAGTATCAGACGATGTAAAAATGACATCAATGTTGTCTGGCAAATTTTCTGAAGACTCAGACTCCCACTGTAAGTTGGTTGCCTTTTTGACTCTTTCCGAATTAGGATTTCGTGGAGAATATCCATTTTCAAGCGGAGGCGGACACTTTGTATAACTGGCACTAGGTTTCTTACCAGAATGCTTTTCTTCAGTATCCTCTTCTTCAAACGCCTTCATGCCTTCCACTGTTGGATAAATCCTATCAATAACATAAGAAGTACATGAGTAACTTTTTAACAACCTATTTACTCTTTCTGTTTCTATTCTTTGAATTTCCAGTTTCTGTTCAAGCACAACACACTTCTCAATGTAATTGTTGACGATTTTCTGTTTTGTCATGAAAGCTCCTTGAAGTGTTTTCGTTGTTGTTGCTTGTTCACTGCTTGACTGATTGTACTGATTCATTGCTTTGTTGAGAACATCATAAGATTCTTTCAATCTGTTCATGTTATGAATCAAAGTACTGTTTTGCTTCTTCACTGCTTCACAGTTTTCACATTTCACAGGAATCTTTTGTGCATCAACTTTTGCTTCAACTGTGAAAGCTGGAACTTCTTTTACCTTTTTCTTTATTACAGGAACTTCTTCATCATCACTGCTAACTTGTTTTTTAACTTTCTTCTTTTTCTTTCGAACTTTTCCATCATCACTGTCACTATCTTCTAACATTCTTAAATGCTCTTTCATTCTGTTTGCATAATAATCATTATCATTATCATTGTCTTCATCAACTCTAGAAACAAAAGCTTTAGCCAAAAATTCTTTATCTGGACAGTAATTGTCCCAGCTAAAACCTTCTGGTAATCTTTCATCATCTTGATCTATTAGTTTACTCATCAAATATGCTTTCTTTGACTCTTCAATCTCCTTAGCATGAGCAGTTTGTGGTTGTTGTTGATGTGGTTGTTGAGCAACTTGATGAAAGATCGCTTTCCGATAATAATCATTGTTGTTGAACGGATTTTGAGCTCCACTTGCATCATGATTTGTGCATTCTCTCTTGAAATGTCCTTTTTCCCTGCAACGAAAACAAGTAACTTTAGATTTATCAAATCCTAAAGTAGAAACATTTGCATCACGGAAGTCATCTCTTCCAATTGTTTAAATTTCTCAGCTCTTCTCAACACACTTGCCATACACCATTTTATGTCCATTAATTCCATCTCTTCAGCATCAATCTGATCGTAATCCTCTTTTGTCAACATTGGATTTCTGATCCTTCCTGCTACTAAACTCCCATACGATTCTAACACAGTCACTAACAAAGACATGTGACTTTTTGCAATTTCTTCCGAGTAGTTTTGGTCATTCTCAAGATTTAGAGTAATGTTGCATTGAAGTACTTTACCACTCTTTGTCGTTGAAAAATTTGGATCAAATGATGGATATGAAGAAAATCCCGTTTTGCTGTTTGATCCTTGAGAAGATCCTCCAGAAGAACTTTTAGCATTGAATGCAGTTTCGATCTTTGGTGACATGTTGGTCTTATCACTGATACCTCCTTTGTAATATAAACCAATATCTTGTTCACCATCAAAATCTTTCATTCTAGAGATCTTCCTTTGTTCCATCTCTTGAGCTTCAAGTTTTTCAATGAACTTTCCCAGTGTTAAATAGCCAAAATCTTTCTTATTTCTCAACATCATAAGGTACGTGCCCCAAGTTTCATGTGGCAATGCATCAGCCAGCTTTTCAATCAACTCTTCATTATCTTTGGTGATGCTCACCCTCTTCATGTTAACTAACAGATTGCAATATCTTTCAATGATCTGCTTAGTGCTTTCAGTTCTCAACCCACGAAATAAATCGAACTCTTTTTTCAAAAGTGATTTTTTGTTCTTGATCATCTCTTTGCTTCCAACAAACTTTGATTTTAATGCTTTCCAGATTGAATATGCAGTTCCATTGTGTTGCAATAAAACCAAGATATCTTCTTTCACAGCTTGATGCAATAGACTTGTCATCATTTTTTCATCTTTATATTTCTTTTTCTCTTCAGCACTTAAATCTTTAATTGCAATAACCTCTTCATCATCATTCATCGGTCTAACATATTTTGTTTCAACACATTCCCAAGCATTCAAGTAATTTTCTTGAACCCAATTTTCAAATCGCTCCTCCCATCCTTTATACTCCTCGATATTCAAAAGCTTTGGCGGTTTTTGCATGGTGCCCGTTTCATTTTCTAACATTGTGTGTTGTGCAATGGTAATCGGAGTAGTAAAGGCATTGTAAAATTCTTCTTCCATGATTCGGTTTCAAAATCTCACAAACTTAATCTTTCAAACGATATAGCACAATTCAAACGAAATGAACTTTGGTGCGAAATATGCTTCTTCACACGAAATGACCTTGTTCAAACGAAATAACTTTTCAAGCGAAATGCCTTTTGAAGCGAAATGACTGGTTTCGTGCGAAATAGATGATTTCGTACGAAATAGCTGAACTTTTAAGCGAAATAAAGTGATTTCGTACAAAATGGGTGATTTCGTACGAAATGAAGTACTTTTTCAAACGAAATGACAATATAGGGTGATTTCGTGCGAAATGAATGTGGTATTTCGTGCGAAATAGATGAAATAGATACTATTCCGTGCGAAATGCTGCTGATGTCATCAATTCGGCCATGTTTTTGTCAAATTGAACAGGTTTTAGTCCGATTTTAGATCTAATTCTTTCAAGGCTTTGTTAAAACACAGTTTCGCATAAAATGTGGAAAAATCAAGCCATTTTATCCGTGAAAACTTGTTAATTTTGAAAAAAAATTTGTAGAAATCAGAAATTGCAGCTGAAATGGTAAGAACTCTTCCTCCTGAGCTCTGATACCACTTGTAGGATCGTTTTCACGACCAAACGAGTCGTTCGGAGGAGTTTTTCCTCAATACAAGAGGCGGAAACAAACGTATCAAGTTGATTCAGCATGCAATTCACTTTAAACTGTCTTTTGATTGATATACCAATGTTTTACAGCGAGTAGACACTTCGGCAGCAATTCGACTCTGAAACCGGAAAGTTACAAATGAGATGGCACAACACATATTTATAGGCCAGCTATTTCATACGAAACGCCTTCACACGAAAACACATTTCGTACGAAATGACATTCTTCATTTCTTGTGAAATGGAAAACTTCATTTCGTGTGGAATAGCTAAACTCATTTCGTGCGAAATGACTTAGTCTATTTCGTGCGAAATAGCCTTTTATCACATTATCTTGAATATTGTGCCCTGATCTATCTAATCATAAACAAGACGAAGTCAACAGACATATGCACCAACAAAAATCACTGTACCGTTTACCTCACTGACACATAAGGACAAACCTTTTGTTTGGGGAACTAAACAAGAGGAAGCCTTTCAAACTCTCAAAGCGATGCTTTGCAATGCTCCCGTGCTCTCATTGCTCGACGGAAACGATGATTTCGTAGTCTACTGCGATGTCTCTAACCTTGGTCTTGGTTGTGTTCTCATGCAACAGGACAAGGTTATCGCGTATGCCTCTAGACAGCTCAAGATCCATGAGAAGAATTATCCAACCTACGACCTCGAGCTAGGTGAAGTTATTTTTGCGTTAAAGATTTGGCGACACTACCTTTATGGTACCAAGTGTACG